>NW_006499819.1:1985118-2147398 GCF_000471905.2 Amborella trichopoda | reverse complement strand
GTTGCGTAAAAAGGTTGTCTTTTGGATATAAAATTGAGTCCCTCTTGTATAGAGAGAAAGTGTCACATCATATTATGTTTTGTAATTTTTCAATACCTTATTGTTGCGTCTCAGGTTTCTCTGAAGAGACTTAATGTCCATTAATTAGTATGAATATACAAGTTTATCTTATATAGACAAATACAGATGACAAGAAAAGATATAAATCCTATACTACACTTAAACTTACCATAAATACAAGATATTGTATCTACCTTTCTCAAATATACAGATTACCATATACACCTTCCATAATAACCTGATAAACAATATTTCATACTTATGACTATTCATTTTACAAGGTTAGATTCACCGTGCATCTTCCATGTTTTACTGGTTAAAACCAATTGTAATTGATTCATCAACAAGCACAACGATTCAAAATGACAATCAAGTCTTGGTGTCTTAACATAAACATCGTGGTTACAAGAAAACAGCCAAGGAATCGGGCTCGGGTCAAGGTGATCATTGCTAGGTTTTCATAGCATTGTGTCTGAAGTTCTATTGTAACAATGTCAAAAAACAAAAACTAAAAACAAAAAAAAAATTATGATAACACCCATGAGCCTGACCCCTTCCTGTGCCTCAAACATCTTTACACATGCACCTGAGAGTCACATACATACATTACATGCATTTTGCATGCTCTGTGGAAGGAGCTTACTCTCCCCTTAGGTCAATAAACACGAGAGAAGAGGGTATTTCAACATGATCTCTTCTTTATTCTTCAATGTGGAACTAGTTCTGACTACTTCTCCGTGCAACAGCACTTTCCAAATACGACAGTTAGCAGAAATATTATTTTGAAATTATGCCTCATATTTTTAAAATAAAAATACTATCAGATGACCGGTTATTTAACAAAGGCACAGGAAAATTGTACAAGAGGGAATAGAAAGTTGGTCTTCTAGTTTAATATGTCAAATTCTCGGTATTGAATCCATCTCTAATCCATTTCCCATGGCCCACCCACAACAGGAGTAATCCCCCACCATACATAGTACAAATTTGATTAGCTAATTGGTCACATAGTATTAGTATATATATATATATATATATATTTTAAGTGGTTCAGAAATAGGAATCGAAGTTGAGATTGGCACCGCCCACCACTTATGCCCAAGCCCGATACCTCTAAATTACCTTTTCTATCTAACAAAAAGGCAACTCTAGTACTTTGAGATCTTGTTATTCCCGCACATTAAATGAGCAAGACAAGTGTTTGATTCTCTATTTTTAAGTAAAAATTTATCTGATGTACCTTATAGACATAGATTGTTATAGATTGGGGACAAATATTATCTTGAAATTACACATTGATGCGTCTGAACAAGTACTCTCATGACCAGTGTAAGAAAAAGCGAATCAAAAAGGTTAAATGGACGTGGGTCTGGAAGTGGTTCAACCAGCCTTACTGGTAAACTAGTCGGTTCAACTGCTCTAACCGGACTCTTCTTCGGGCATAAAAAAAGTGTTAAAAAGTTAAAAAAATATAAAAGAAATATACTAAAATATGAAAATCATATTTAAATAACGATTAAACAAAGCACATCCAAATGAAGTTAAAAATTAATGAAAAAAATAAAATTTGAAAAATCGATTTGGGCCCAGAAGTATTTTTAAAATTTTCTATATAAAGTGGAAAAATGTAAAATTAATACTAATAGCCAAAACAATTTCCAATTTTTGTTATAATGATGAAAGCATTAATAATATATTACGAACAATTTCTTTATTTTTTAGTGTTTTATATAATTTTCTTATTTTAAATATGTGATGAGTCACCAAAACCAGCCAAAACAGATTCAGTCAGTAGCCGGGTTTGATCTAACTGAACGGTTACAGGTTAAAATGGGCGATTTTTCCATCAATGCTTATGACCACGTAGCACAGAGCCCATGTGGTAATGGGAATTCATATGGAACACAACTAATGCCGTTAATCAACATATGCAATACAACTCAATCAAGAGTTGACGCTATCTATCTCTGTCTCTCCACGACATGGACATGGACATATTAACTCCTCTACGTGGTGGTGTTGGTCATCAGTATTTTATACGGTCGGTGCAAGTACTAGGAAGGATGTTAGATACTAGTATTTTTTCAGGGTCAACTGAGAAATTATTTGAATTCAAAATGGAACATCCCTTTTCAAGTGCCGTGTGCATTTGTCCACAATCAAAGAGTCCACGAAGACCCCGTCAATCAAGCTGACTGACTTAACTCAAATTTTTACTCAGAAGAGAGTTATTATTTTTATTATTATCATTATTATTATTACTATTATTATTATTTGAATCAAATTTTTAGGTATTTATAAATATGCTCGATTTGTATTATATTTCAAATTTAAAAATTCATAAATATAAATACAAATAAATTTTCAAACCATCTTAAAGTTTTCCATACTAGACCTTAATCTCCAAAACATATCATAGGTGCTCCATACTTGTACAGTACAAGAAGGATGCCTTAACCAAACCCCACCCAAAAGAAAACTCCATCATAATTTGTAGCGTATCATGTGAGGTATAATCAGTTAGCCCACAGTACGCCCGTCTTGCTAATTTGAAATGAGGTGTACTTCCATAAAATGTCATTTCCAATTCGGTTTCATGAAAGGGTGTTGTTTGTGTAAGGCCGAGGCCCAAAACAATCAAAGTAGGGCGCAGCTTCAAATAGCGTCTTGTTTACATATTAGAACGTTTTATGATGGCCAAAAAATTTATTTTCATCTCTAATTATAAAATCTAAATTTTAAAAATAGTATGGATTGAGTAGATCTGTGAACATTTAAAGATATTTAAAATTGACAGTCTAGATCATACATTAAAGGATGCACTATTTTCATTACTCGAAATGTATTTTTTCTCATGTCCATACATCTTGAAGTCCAAATGATTGAATTTTAGGATTTTTTTAGCATCCATACAACCTTTTCTCATGAATTTTTGATGTACGCCTTAATTTAATTGTTTGGAGCCTCACCCTTATATAAACTTTTTCTTTCATGAAATGTGAAGTTTTTATAGTTTCAGTAGGGTTACTTATAAGTGAATCTTAGCGGCTACTTTTGATGAATTAGAAGAACTCCTCTCGTATATCCGGGCATCCAAAGGAGCTTGGCATATATTATAATATATTATATTGGGCCACACGCTTATTCAGTTACGAACATTTTTGTTTGTGGGGACGGACTTCGAAACTACCATGACCACCATAAGTGGTCCGCGAATTATTAAAGCGATCCCCTTTCTATAGGCCCTGATGCACCACAAAACTCTTGCCCCATCTATTACAATCAGTGGGGGTTGCGCCTCCTACCCGTTTTATTGATTAAGTTGCATCATTTTATAACCTCATCATAGAAAGTTCCAGCAACATCACAGAAAGGCAGTAAAGTGAAAAAATTCAGGTGGTCGAGCTCTCCAAATAGTAATTTTTGAGAGGGTTACAACATGCTTAGTTAAAGCATCTGCAATCATGTTCGCTTCATGATACACATATCTAATACTTCATTTATTCCCAGTTGAAAAACGTTTGCAGTAACAGTTGCCGATGAGGGTCTGCATTCTCCAAGAGACTCTATATCGACCTCACTTTGTTTCGACAAGGATATTGGAGTCAGCCTCAATAAAAAAAAAAAAGCAGTGAAACTGGAGAGCGGATCAATCCCCAACTTTAAAGATTTGAATTCATCCACATTGTTGGAGGGGGCACGAAAGGGAGATGAAAATGCTGCTTTGAATTCGCACGAAAGAAATGATGTAAGGTTTCACGTTGGGTAGTCCTTAAACATGTTCAAATGACTTGAACCGGTACTTGTTCCATTTGGCACACATATGAGGAACTTATTGCTCAAGGGTTAGAATTTTGTCGAACCTCATTGTTAGTGATTTTCAAATTTCTTGTGAAAAAAACACACTCATAAAAAAAATGGTTCGCATTTTCCTCCTTGTGAAAGCAAAGAATGCATCGAGAGACCGAAGAAATTCCATTGATTAAATGAGAAGTCATAGTAGTGATTCGTTGATGAAGAGATAGGAAAGTTGGGCTTATGTGATCTAGCACGTTCTATGTAATTTTTTCTTTTTTTGATATTCTTTTCTTCTTTTTTTCTTTTTCTTTCCCACTTAGATCACTTACAAGTATTCTATTATAATAAATTGGCCAGAAAGAAATAAAGAAAATAAAACTGGATCTAATACTTGATACCATTAAAACCACTATTTCATCAATCAATCAAAACAACAAAAGATATAAGCAATAAATATGGCAAGAAATAAGAAATAGGATGCCGAAGATAACCTCAACCAGGCTTAATACCATGTCACCACCTCCAATGGCTCCAGATCAATAGTCAACCTCAATTTCCGAGATGGTAAAGTATATGGGCTAAACCAGTGTTTGCAAAATCGAACCGGAATGGTAAACTGGACATGGGCCTAGAAGCGGTTTAACTGGCCTAACCGGTAAACCGGTCGATTCAAATGCTCTAACAGGACAAGTCTCGCGCGGTCAAAAAAGTGTTGAAAAAATAAAAAATACAAAAAACAAATCTACTAAAATATGAAAAGCATATAAAGAATTATTAACACTAAACACGTTCAAATGAAGTTGAAAAATAATGAAAAAAAAGGATTTTAACCCATTTTATATTTTCCAAGGGCTATTTTAAAAATTTTCAAAAAAATATGGGAAAATATAAAAGTGAGTATTAATGACCAAAAAAAATTTTAATCTTTACCATAATGTAAAGAATATTTAAAAATACATTATAAATCAAAATTACTTATTTTTAAGAATTTATATACATTTTTTTGAATTTGTTTTTAACTACCAGTTGGTCATCCTAACAGCCCAAAACTGAAACCGGACACTAGCCGGTTCCGATCTAACCGTGCGGTTAGCAGTTAGATCGAGCGATTTTGCAAACAATGGGCCAAACCTCCAATGGAACAAGAACTCTTATCACGAGGCTTAGATTTCAAACAAAGCCCTTAATCCTTTAAACACCTAAATGAGAAAGATCTACTTCTCAATACTAAACCCTTAACCCATGGGCCATGAGAGATATAGAAGATGGGAGAGAGAGAAGATGCGCATCAAGCCTAGGCTAGGTGGGGCCTGCCCCTGAACAAGAGAAGAGATAGAGACTACTTGGGGTGTATCCCTATGAGATGAGAGAGAGAGACACTTCTATGTGGGGCATGCCCCTCTAAGAGAGATATGGGCATGCCCCTCACGACCTAACCAGGTTTTCACCGCTCAGGAAAGAGTCCACCTCAAGACGATCAAAAGACATCAAAATCTTCAGAATCAAACAAGCATTAAGACTACGGTGATTGATCATCTCAAACGCTATCAGAAGTATCCGAAAAAGCTCCCAAGATTTGGCAATAGTGAAAGGCCCCTCAGAGAGGGATGGTTTTGTGCAGTTTAAAGTCATACAACTAGGACCATGTAGTGTAAGGTCGTGCAACTAGACCTTCGCTGCAGTTTAAGGTCTATAGGTCGGACCATAGTGCTGAGCCTTTTATCATCATGCAGCTAGGACATGTACTATGGTTTAAGGTCAAATAGCTAGACCATGGTTATGCAATTTAAAGTCATACAACTAGGACTATGCAGTTTAAGGTCGTGTAACTAGACCTCCGCAACAGTTTAAGGTCATTTAGTTTCGACCATGGTATTGAGCCTTTTATTGTAGAGCTACTATAGAGGAGTACAATTGAGTCCATATTGCAGTTTCTAATGAGAGAGAACAAAGCAGCGAGTTGAAAAATGCTTGAGGCGAATTTGTGTACAAACCATGTTGCTAGACAGCCAGAGGGCTTCATAATTGTTCTAAGAGGGCAAACTTCTCGAGTGTGTCTCGAACCCCAAAATGACAAGATAAGTGCCAAAACACCCTCTGTCATAAAATCTCTCTGTTTGTTGGTTCCTATCCGTACATAGGAGAGCAGGCGTGTAATGCGCATGAACCCTATGTGTATGTTTGATAGTGGATTCTCGCTATCTGCACGAAGAAAAATCAGGTCCGACCAACTATGACTCCACTGGGGACACGCTACCCTCTGGTTGAATTGGTCTGTTCTCAAGCAAACATCTCTTCTCTCTCTCTCTCTCTCTAAAACTGTAATAAAGTCTTATTACTCTTCCTTTGTCCAAGTTGGGGACTTCATCATTCCCATATTTGCGACCCCACCCATAGAGAGCAGAATGACCAATCTTGCTTTTCCGCTGTCCTCCTCAAGTGGCCTGGCCATCCCTACCATCCTATTTCAGGCTAGGGAGACTAGGGGAAAAGGTGCCCAAACTCCTTCTCCTCCCTTCTCCGACATCAACAGGAAATACATTGATGTCACGTGCATGGGTGGTCTTGAAGCCACCCACTCTCATAAGCACCCTATTACTGGCAGGTATCTCGCTTGTCACAAGCTTAATAGTGGTCGTCATGCCACTCCTTCTCTTCACCTGGTGGGTCCTGATAGGGCCACTGTCTCAGCGGGTAATCGAAGGTACCCCATCCGTGCTTCACAAAGGCGTCGCTGGTACCAGCGCACCGTCGCACACACAAGAATATGGTGACTCCTACGCCAGTCTGCGCAGCTCCAAGACTACTGCATGCACATTCACACTCATTGCGGCTAATGGCTTAACTATCACCGTGATAAGAGGGGAAAGACAAAACCTTACCTTGGTCTCCTCACTTTCTTAGGACCTCTTGAGGCTCGGACCCCATCACAAGTGGTCTTCAGGCCACCGATGCACCGCATGATAATCTTGCAGCTCAGGGTAACCCAAAGGCTGGAACCAAGCGAGTACACCACGTTCTAGACAATCGAAAGTCTTCTAAAATAATGCACATGCACGCCCAAAGCCTTAAGGCCTCTTCAACTGGATAGGTGGGTATTTCAAATACCTAACATTCTACTTCACAAGGGGTTGGGATACAAACCGCCCCAAACATTACTATGGGCCATGCACACACTTGCAAGACCAGTGACCTTACTAGCGGAAAAGGGAAAGGAGCATCAAAAGCCCCCCCTCAGTATCTCGAAGATGTTCAGCAAGGGGGCAGAATCTCATTCCATGATAAAAAGAGAGGCTACACGTTACAAAGCTCATCGCCTCAAAGATTAAAAAAAATGGAGGCAGAAGTATTCTTCAGAAAATCTTTATAGATCTTGCGAAGGATGATGAGTTGTTATTTCTTTTCACAGCCTTCAACAAACAACCACGACTGGGTTCTAACGCCTGATAAGTCTTCTTGTTTCAGCCGTACGACCTTCAAGGTCTCTCAAAACTACAAGGTTAGCAAAATTCTCTTGGCGCCACTCGGTCAACTTGACTTGCTTCTCATCGTATTCGACGGATAAAGCATCTATTGCCGACATTAAGGTCATTAGTTTAGAGACACGAACCATGCTGAAAGACACAAGGTAGAGTTTTTCTGAAACACTTCGCCCTTCACACGAGCATAGTGAGCTTCTAAAGCCTTTATTTGCGCCGATCTTTCCTCATTAGGAAATCAAGCGACATCTTTTGGCCCTTGTGACATAAAAAAAAAAAAAAAAAAGAAGAAGAGCGGGGGGGGGGGGAGGGGGCGGAGGTTCTGGTGGTGAAATATTAGCTATAAAGAAAGCAATTCCACGATCGACCAAACATCCCAAGCTCAGTAGAGGAACAAGAACAACAAAAAAGAAAAAGAAAAAAAAAGAAAATAGACCAAATCAAAAGAGAAAGAGGGGCCCTACCTTGAGGAGGAGTCGAACTGTTGCTAGCCATTGCTATTAAAAAAAGAAACACTTGGAGGGTAAAAGAGATTAGGGTTTTTACTTCGAAGAAAAATCTCAGCAAAAACAAAGGAAGCTACCCTGCACGCCCTTTTTATAACTAAAGAAACGACGACGTATCACGCAAGCCAATGACGTGACATGTGGTCCAGTCACGTGGAAGTAAGAACAAAACGTGAGCAAAATGTCGTGTGATTCAGAGTACGAAAACACAAACAACACGTGAAGCGAAGCATCACAGGAAGCGAAACGCCACATGTTTCCATCCTGGGGAAGCACAAGTGGCATGCAAGTGAAATGCTGCATGATCCCAATGCAGTTGAGAACAAACACCGCGTAGACCCATCACTCAATGCAAAAAACAAAAATACCGTGTCGTTCTGCTGCCCCTTGTGAATGTCTTTGTTCACCTAAAATGATGCACGCACTTTCGATAAAAACACACCACTCATCTCAGGTACGCAATACTCCCTCTTGACCCACACAAAATTTGGATCTCCACCAGGGGTTCAACACACACTTGTGCACCACTACACCTGATAGACATGCGAATTATGTTCCTTGTGCCATCTACACTCACAGGACCCTCGGTGGTCAAGTGCCCAAAAAAAGAAAAAAAGAAAAAATGGGGTCCTTGTGAAAACTTGAAATGGCACTAACCCTAAGGACTCGAATGAAAACCTAAAAGGCCATGCAAAGCATTCAAGCTGGACAGTCGGCATATTCCACCCTCGGCATTTTTCAGATATTTTTCAGCACCTTGGTCCTTGAGGAGGAATAAAGAGAAGCAGGTCAATAAAGCCTTGACATACAATGGAATTCTCGACAGTTGCAAAATTTCCCCAAAACTGGTAGAATTCTTCCTAAGTACTTAAAAAGGCCACCTGCCAAGTTTCTTCACAATCCGACATATCTACGGTAGTGTAGACAAAGAAACAATTTTGAAAAAATCGACCGCTAACACCATGACATGGACCCCATAACTAGAACTATATTTTTGGTGCATCGAACAGTGGTGAGATCACTGCCATTGGATCTGACATGGTCGAAAACCCCTATGAGTCAAGTTTCGGCTTAATTGGGTACTCCAAGACAAAGTTATGAGTAAAATACTGTAAAGGGGTAGGCCACACACTATTCCCGTGTAGTCTCTCTGCACCAAAATACCATTAAAGGTGACTCTTTTTATAGTCTCGGGCAGTAATTTTTGGGAGCCATATCTCATTCATCCCGCATCGGATCGCGCTCAAATTTTGTGAACGTGTTCGTCTCGTCAAGATGAGTGTTTCGATATATGGTACACCCCATGGAGATGCCTGAGCAGGGAGAAAACTAGAGAGAAGTTATCGATCCATGAAGAAATTTGTAGAAAAATCAGCAGCAGCACGCCTCGGTCGAATAACCGAATCACGATGCTCGCATACCTGATGGACGTGAAATCAATTGTATTATGTGTGTAAGGTTCAAGGCTCTCTCTAGTCTGAATCTCACGTATGATGAACAATTGGATTTCATACACGGAGGCGTCGAAGCTGCTATAAATGTTGATCGCTGGATTTCCAGATTTTCACCAAAAACTCAAGACGATAAAATCTTCGTTAGGACATAAAATCGAGTTGCGTTTGTTCCACACAATCGTGACGACATGCTTAGTGTGATTCAACAAAGGAATAAAATAAAAACATCAAGGAATGAGCACACTATCGATTTGAATTTTTCGAGATTCATCCAAATTTCGAGTCGCATGATCGTGACCCAAAAACATGATCCATGGTTCGAAGTTGCCATCAAATCGATCACCATGTCGAGCCCTACAAGAAAGCAATCATCTTTCTACCAAATGAATTTCGGAGCAACCCCAAATCATCTATGGACGATTACGCAAGTTCTAGTGCAGCAGTAGGGACTATTTTGGAATTGCATGTATTGTTGGGGAGGGGCAAAACAATCTTTTTGCACCAAATTTTAGAATTTATTTTAATTCAATTAAATTATAATTATAATCAATTTAGGTAGTTTTTTGACGTACACCCATGTTTGTGCCCAATTCTATATAAACATGCAAAGCCTAATAGTATAAGCCCCCCCATTCATTCTTCACATTCATCAATAAAATTTCAATCTTTCTTGGGTGCATCTTGGAGAAAGAGAGAGGAGAGAGAAGAAAAGGGCCGGTATCCCTCGGTAGGGTAGTTTCTCTTTCCTCCTTTTTCCTCTCTCATCTTTTTTTCTCTTCCTCTCTCATCATCTCTATCTCTTTCTTCGTTTCTCAACTTTCTTTCTCTATCTCTCTCCTCATCTTTATCTCTATCTTTCTCTTTCCTCTCATTTATATCTTTCTTTCTTATTTCGTCTCTGATATCCTTTATCCAATTTCCTTTTCTCTCTTTATCTTTTCCCTCCTCCTTTCACCTCTCTTTCTTGTTCTCTCTCTCTCTGCTCTCTTTCTTCTTCTTCTCTGTTCGTGCATGACGAGGCCTATCGCTTGGCATGATGTTTTCTCACTTCAAAAGAAGCAAACAGTGAGTTGGGCCTCAACCCGAGTGGTGGGCCGGGCCTCTGTCAAAATTCCCTCGTCTGATTCTTTATCATGGACGGTGGATGTTCATCGCTGCCCATGTCTTCTCTCTCTTCTTCTTCATCTGACACAGACGGTGGAAGCACATCGACGCCTATGTCTTCTCTCTCTTCTTCTTCATCTGACACGGACGACAGAAGCACATCGCCACTCATGTTTTCTCTCTCTTCTTCTTCATCTGACACAGACGGCGGAAGCACATCGTCGCCCATGTCTCCTCTCTCTTCTTCTTCATCTGACATGAACAGTGGAAGCACATCGTCGCCCATGTCTTCTCTCTCTTCTTCTTCATCTGACACGAACGGTGGAAGCATATCGCCACCCATGTCTTCTCTCTCTTCTTCTTCATCTGACACAGACGACGGAAGCATGTCGCTGCCCATGTCTTCTCTCTCTTCTTCTTCATGTGACACAGATTACGGAAGCACATCGCCGCCCATGTCTTCTCTCTCTTCTTCTTCATCTGACATGGACGGTGGAAGCACATCGTCACCCATGTCTTCTCTATCTTCTACCTCATCTAACACAAACAACAGATGCACATCGTTGCCCATGTCTTCTCTCCCTTCTTCTTCTTCTCACACGGACAACAGCAGCATATCGTTGTCCATGTTTTCTCTCTTTTCTTACCCTTCTAACATGGACGGCGAAAGCTCATCGTCGTCCATATTCGTTTCGATCTCCTCTATCGCCATCTAGGTTCTCCTTTCTTCCTTCTCTCTCTTTTTCTCCTTCTTTCGTCTTTCCCTTTCCTCTTTCTTCTCTCTCTGTTCCTCTTCTCCTTCATTGCTCATCTCGTCTTCTTCTCCCATGCACGATATCGATAGTACTATGCATGTATCCCTTTCTCTCTATTCTTTCTCTCTCTCTCTCTCTCTCTCTCTCTCTCTCTCTTGTTTAACAAAGAGAGGCTGAGACAAAACATTACTCCGGTAGTCTTGTCTTCTAGCAGTAGTGTCGCTGAGCCGGTCTTTATCACAGTGCCCGCCTTACTACCACAATTAGCTAGCCATTGTGCTAGGATGGCTGATGATCGCTCTAATGTCTAGTAGTATTTCTGTTGTGCCGGTCTAGTTATCGTGCCCATTTTGCTATCATGTCGAATCAATCATTTGCTAAACTAGCAGTTGTGTTAGTCTCACCACTTATTCAAAACTCCTCTAATCTACCTCTTTCCTCTTCTTTCATCTATTTTCTTACCCTTTCTTCTCTTGAATGTGCACACTTGTGTACATTTGCTTAAAGACAAGGTGGGGTCTCTTTTGGCCCACTTGTCTTGTAAAATTAACCATGTGTATGTGATTGTAGAAACAGGAGATTACAGGCCAAGGGAGGCGACTCCGAACCAGTGCTACAATTGGGAGGCTTTCTTTGTGATCTAAGAGGGCACCCACGGGAGCCAGCTCGAGTAAGTCCCGAACCCACCTTAAATTCCTCTATCATCGGTTGTTATACCTACCCTCGCTCTTGAGCGAGGTTCCCGAGAGAGCGATCTCAAAGTCTCAGTTTCCTCCGAAACCCGAGATGCTTACTGCTCGATCATCCAGATCCGGAGGGTGAGATCGAGGCACCTAACTAGCTTGGTGACTCCACTGGGGACTTACTACCCCTTTGTCTGGTCGTTCATGTTTGGCTAGTTTTTCCTTTGTTTTTCTATTTTCACACACCACATGGCATCTGGGTTCTCTAACCCATTTATCTAGATCGAGGATTTTCTCATCCCCGCATTCACGAGCATCGCCCTGGAACAAGTTCTTTGAACTTTTTTCCCAACCTTCCTTTTGAGCAAAGACCCAGTGTCTAGCTCTTAGGTCTTAACCTGGGTAGGCATGAGGAGGGACTTAAAGGTCCCTAACTCTCCATCTCTTAGCTCTAGTGGAACCTCCACCAAGGCACCCTACATCGGTAGCACATTCGTTGCCACTCATAGCATGCACCCTATCACCAGCAAGTCACTTGTCGGTCTTATTGCCGAGGTATGCAGGAAGGCTGCCCAGTCCCTTGCAGCAAAAGGCTAAGAAGTTGCCATTGCCTCAGTGGGTCGCCCCAAGGCTACCCCCCATATTCCAGCACCACCACGAGTCTCTGCCCATTGAAGCTCTGCAAATTGAGGGGAAGACCTTGGGGCCTTCACCTCTCGCACAAACCATAAAGCTCCTGGGTAATCCACTAGAGCCACACCTCGGGGCAACTTTTATGTTACCTTGAGTCAACGTCCAGGCTCAGGCCTCCCAAATCCAGGTCCTGCACACGTTGTGCATTTGCATCCCACCACTCGGGGACGACGCCATGGTTGCGTCAACCCGAGTACATGGAAGACGACCCCCGCGTCCTCCTACTCTGCACACACTAGCACACCCTGTAAGGGGCAGGCTTCCACCTGTTCTCTTACAAACACCTACTCGCAGTTCTCGACGTCTTAAGGCCAGACCACCTATTTGAAAGCCGGGGCTGACCCCCAAGTCACCCGTCATCCTTCTTCAAGGGACGCACAAGTGTCGCCATCACAGACAACCCCTCATCCTCGACTCAGGCATCCTTATGAGTCAACCCTGCTTTTGCTTGCTCCTCCTTCTTTGGGCAAGCACCTCCAACCTTGATACTCAAAGACCTTCCCCAAGAGTACCATTTTGAACCAGCCCTGTCATCTTGATCATGTCTTTGGAGCCCATAAGACAACGTGAGGCAAAGATCTCATAGGAGACCAAGTCCTTCATCCTCCCCGGTCCAGGATGACCCCAATTCCTAACCCTCATCCTTTGCTGCACCTGATGGAGACAACTCTCTCTTGTGCAGGAAGAGTTGAGCAGTTGCAGTCCCGATCGTAGTTCTAGCGTGAGGTTCATCAAAATCTCCAAGCCAAATGTGATAGAGGTCTGCAAATTTTGACTAGGGAAGCAACCAAGACGGTCAGGGCAACTGGCTTTGATAACCCTCTTTGTTTGAACCCCTTCTAGCCTCTTCAGATGACAAAGTCTGAAGAACAAGGCCACAAACCCTGCATGTTGTTAGTGTCATAGAAGATGACCCAATCACTTAGCTGCCATGGTCCTAAGACCATCGAGAACTGGTCCTCATGCAATCGACATACAAGACTCGAGTCCAGTCTAGCATGCTGACCCCCTGCTGACCGATCAGCCACGTGCGACCCGTCAAGTTCGCCTCAACTACAGCTAACGATGAACTCCCTGGGGAAACAGTCAACCTACTGGTTGTAAATGAGTCTGGCGACACTCAGGAAGAGCGTATGAGTAAGTTGGAAGATATGGTGCGCATAATGATGGAGAAGATCGATCGCATGGAGGCCGCACGACAATCAGCTAACCACGAGGTCAATTCTCATCACTCAGATGATATACCTCCAAGGCAGCCCCTTCCCTCTACCTCACTAGACAATTTTGTCCCTTACCCCATCTCACAGGCAGATATTGATGCTATGGTCACCCATAGCTTAAAGAACCGGTAGATCCCGAGTATACAGGGAGCAATGCTTTACCAAAAGCCATTTCCCTCTTACGTTGATTAGATTCCATTTCCCTCAAACTACAAGAAAGGAAAGTTTCCCTGTTCAGCGGAACCACATCCCCCAACCAGCATATTGCCCACTTCCAAGCAATGTGTCGAGAGACAGCGGCTGATGGGAGATTCCTTCTCTGTTAGTTTGCTGACCCTTGACGACCCAGCTTTCTAGTGGTATGCTCGGCTTCCTCCAAACTTAGTATATATGTGGAAGGAAATGGAAAAATTGTTCCACCAGCGTTTCTATGAGGACGAGAGAGAAGTTCAAACCATCGAGCTCCTCACCTTGACCCAAGATCCTGATAAGCTCGTGGATCAATTCAAATCAAGATGGAGAGATTTGGCCACTCACCATCCCAATCCCATGCTAGAGAAGGAATCGGTTAAAACCTGTGTGCGGAACATGCTACTTGAGATTGCCCTACATGTTGAGGCCTCCAGTCCAACCTCCATGTCAGAGCTGATCTCTAAATCAGTCCGCATAGAAAGCTTGTCATGTCACCACGGCGGGTCATAACAACAGTCTGCAAGTGCATGGAATAATATAGGCAATGGTAGCTCTAGGACTAATACCTGCGGCAGCCAATCAAAAGGAGTGATCAAAGTAGCCGTCATGGTCAACAATCGAAAGAACGTTCCCTCCCAAACTTTGGACCTCTCCAAAGGGGTAAACACAGTGAGAGCACCTCAGGAGGGCAAGCAACAATAGTCGTACAATTGAGTACCCCCATCTAAAAACCTTAATCAAGATGATTTTTAGACTAGGAATTGAAATAAGGTGTTCTCCTTTGAAAAGGAATGGGTCCCTGCATTACTCCGAATGCAACGTGAACAGAACATGATCGAGCACCCGGAGACCAATTTCCCTGGTCAAACTGGACTTGATACTCATACGAATTTCTATGCATACCATAGAAGGATCAACCACCCCACATATGACTACTACACGCTGAAAGATATTATCAAAGCCTTAATACAAAAGGGTCAGATAAAACTTGAAGAGCTAAAGAAGGCATTAGGGGCAGCTGAAGCCTCCCGCGCAGTAACAGTCAAAGAGGAAGACGAAGAGCCTGGTCTCCTTTCGCTATAATGCTTCAAGAAGGCCTCATCACACTAAAACAGGCAAGCAACCTCGACGCCTTGCTCAGGGGGTTGAGGACCATTGGTGCTCATACCATCAGATATGGGGCCACGACCTGTGAGAATGCTCTAGTTTCCATGGTATAATTGCAATGAAAATACAGGAATGCCAAGAGTCTTGTAGCGTTCCAGAAAGTCATTGTCAAACCACTGCTCCACCAGTACGAGAGGACCTTCTGACACAAGTCCTGAGTAAAGATGACTCAGATCCAACTGAAGCCTCGACTTCCCAAGCATGGATATTCCACCACGGGCGGAGCATACTCAAGTCATTATGGCAAGAAGCAGTTTGTCAAGCTAGGGTTGTCCATAAACCCAGCGAGATAAATCAACCACTATCAATGAAAACCAAAAAAAGGTGGGCACCAAGGGCTGCTCATCGGAGAAACAATACTGCTCAACTGCCTATTGAGCAGGAATTTCTCAGGCCTCTTTCCCCATTGCCAACTTTACTAGACTACATTCCTAGCACAATCCTCTTTCCTTCCTCCTTCCATCAAGAGGATGTCCTCAAGCCATCTTCTCCTTAGAATACGTCCAATGAGGGTGATGACGTTAAAAGCACTCCCAAACAGTCTAAGCAAGGAAAAAACCTAAAAGATTCCCTGCATACGTCCAACTCTGGGGATGACACAAAAAGCTGCTCAGATTGGTTCGATGAGGGGCGTGACCTTAAAAGTCCCTCACTTTTTGACCCTCCTCCTTCTTCTTCTACTTCTTATCATTCTTCTTCTATGTCTCCTGTAGGTACCACCTTATAATGTCCAGACTTCGAGGCTCTCGGTAGAGAACTTGAAGGAACGAACATAAGAAGGACACACAGAAGGCGGTTAAAAAAGGCACTGGCCCAGGAACCAGGATTCGCCCTGGCAGCTCCAGCTAAGACATAACCATCTTCTCCCACTAAGAAGAATAAGAAGTCAAAGCCAAAGAAACCTCAGCGGCCTCCTGAGCTTGGCTTTGAGCAGAAACTGAGAGGATCAAGAGGGCAGAGCTTCTATTATCAGGAAGCTTGCCACATGATACAAATATCACCCAACACAGGGCAAATAAGCCTACGATCGAGGAAAACACTACAGCCTCCACCTCAGAAGTCTGGCATCTTGAAGTTTCTCAATTCACCACTTCTCCCTCACCCTAATACTTCAAGCAATCCACCCATCCTACAGCTCCCTGGGCTTCTTCCTTGCCTAAGTGCCTTGGACAATCCACTCGTCCTCCAATTCCTTACGAGGCCGTTGGTCCCATATACCCAGCCACCTCCTACGCCCCAACCTCAAACCTCCATTACCCAAACCAATCCCGCTGTGCAATCAAGTCAGTCAGCAGGCCAAAGAAAACCTCCTCCACCTAAACCTGCTTCTCAACCCAAACCAGTGGCAATTTCAGGAACACAAAAAGCTGATGATGAAAAGGTGAAATATGATGTGATGGGGCACTTAAGGAAACTTCCAGCCCTGCTCAGCATCTATGATGCTCTCATGCTCTCAAGGGACTATTGTATGGCTCTGATCCAGGCCCTTTCCGATCTAGAGGTGTATGAGGCTGAAGTGGAACCCATTGAGGTGGACCCATCAATCTTGAGTGGATATTTGGCAATCACCTTCTCAGAGGATGATCTGTAATTGGGAGAAAAAGTTTACAATCGCCCTCTCTTTGTGACCAGTGAATTACATACATACCCCATCAACTGAACTATGTTGGATGGAGGGTTAACAGTCAGCCTCATCCCAAGGAGAATCCTCATTCGTTTGGGATAAGGTTCTGTAGATCTCACTCCGACTCATATCACAGTTCAGGGATTCAACCAATTAGGAGAGAAGTCGGTTGGCACAGTCTGCCTTCATCTCAAGATTGGTGAATTAAATGACTATGCTCAGTTTCATGTGATCGAAGCCGACACCTCCTACAACATCCTTCTCGGCCGCTCGTGGCTCCACGACCTGTGGGTGGTTCTAACCACATTGCACCAGTGCTTCAAGTATAGTCGAGAAGGAAGACAACATACAGTCTATGTCACAAAAGACCATTTCCCATAGCCGAAGCTCACTATGCTAATGCTAAATATTACTTCATAGATTCGATGTCATCCAAAAGCCAAATGATGGTAACCGCAAGTCTGTAAGGAAGACAGAATATTTGGCCCATGAAGACATTGAGGACATTGGGTGAACACTGGTAGACATGTTCAAAGAAGAATAAAGATAAGGAAAAATTCTCCCATTGAGTCCCCTTCATCCTAACATGCTATTCACTACCCCTGAAGAAGCTCCATCTTTGCCTAAGGATGAAGCTTCCCCTTCTGCTGCCAGTCCCGAGCCACCTTTGCCAGAAGATGAACCAGAGGTCACTCTTGAGATTGAGCAAGTCATGGGGATAGAATTCCCTGCTCCAACAGTCACCTACATGTCGGACCATCAAAAAGTCCTGCATGTCCCTATTACACTCTTGAAAGCAGAAGTGGTGTGCCAACCGCTGTGAAAATTGTTCCAAAGCCGGTGGCTATAAGCATAGAGGATGGTCATCATCCCATCACAGGGCCAGCTCAGACCAGTAGTCAACCACAAGTTCTGCACTTCCCTAATTTGATGGGAGGAGAGCGGTTTGAGGAAGGACAACCTCTTTGCCCCCAGGAACATGATTCCCTAGCAGAGATAAGAAGCAAGGTTCGCAGTCTCTAGAGCCAATTGGAGGTTATGTGTATCACTCCAAACCATCTGAAGGAGTTCATACCTGAGACCAAAAGCTGTGACGGGCTTGAAGTGAATATACCTCTAATGGAGGCCAAAGCCTCTCTTGATTGGACTATTTATAGTAAGCAGGCTCAACAATTGATGAGGAAAATGAATGAGACCTTGACCAATCAAATGTTAAGGGGAGAAAAAGTAGTTGCTCCCCCATTCGAAGTCATTGAAGCCACAACAGCTGGTCACAGGACTAAACAAAGCCTAGGGTATTAGCCACTTGAGACAATAAAAAGTTCAAGAACGCGTTCAAGCCCAAAAAGAGCATATGAGATGCAGCAAAGTAAAAGGAGAATGAAATCATTCAGCAAAATTAGTAAAAAAAGAAAGAAAAAGCATTTTATTCATGAATTCAAACTTTTTACAAGTATTGACAAAGGAAGGACACTCTTAAAACCGATCAATAATTTTATTGATCTCTACTCTAGATATGGCGGAAGAAGCCTCGACATGATGGATACACTCCTTCAGCTCAACCACCATTTGAGTTTCCTGCTCTAGGGAGGCGGTTTCTAATTCAATGGTGCAAGTGAGTTATGATAGATCCTCAGCCAAAGAAGTATCCAAAGCTCTTCTCTGAATCATCTCCTTTTGAAGATCACCGAATTCCTCTCTTAATTTTCGCATCTCCTCCCTTATTCCAAGCATCCGGTTGAAACAAGTTCTCCCCTCCATCTTGAGGTCGAGTTGACGGGCAACCATAGTGGCCTTCTTCTATGCGCAGGCATCTATTCCCTCGCGACGATGTGAGATTGATGCCTCAAAGGAAGCCAGCCTGTTGGTCTTAGCCTCATGATGCAACCTCCAGCTCTTCAGCTCATCTAGAGTAGCATGAAAATGAGAGAGGACTTCTGATGCATCCCCCAAAATGCTGGTCGCAGCAGCAAACTACCTCAGTTTGACTTTTTCCTCACCCAGCTCAGTGGGAGGCAGCTCCCTTAGACCCTGAAAACCTGCACAGAGCATGTCGTAATTATCCTAGAAATTCCACTGAGAATAGGTCTGGATGGTACTCCCGGGTCCACCATCGCTGAAGGGACATCGGTTTCTTAGGCTGGGCTCGAAGGAACGATAGCCATATGAGTCACTTGCTCTTCTAGAGCAATTGCGAATCTCGAAGCCTCAAGCACCCCAATTTCAGAAGCAATCCCCTCCCCTCCTCTCTCACTCTCTGCTATGACCCCAACAAGTTCAAGGCCAACATCTCTCTCTTGTTCCCCACTCTCTTGAACTATCACTTCAACTTTGACAAGTTCAGGGGTTACCTTTTCCCTCTGGCCTTCATCTTTTAAGGTTACCACTTCAGGCTCGACCGTGGTCTTTTCCACCTGGTTTGCATCCTCTGTAGCAAAAAACTTCTGCAATAAAAATCTCTACCCCCTCATCTCCCTGACCTGTGCCTTCTAGGACAACAGCCTCTTGATGCTCAACAGCCTCACTAACTATAGGCCGCTCCTCAAGAAAGATGCCTGGGCCCTCATTATCCATTACTGCGACCCTTGTCTCACTCGAGGCAGTAATTTTTTGAGGGTCAGAGACCATGTCAGCTATAGGTTCCTCTCCTGGAGCAATGGCTATAGGATCTTCAGCCTCATTATCCTCCATTGGAATCGCACCTGATTCAAGAATCCCCCTTGGACCTGGAGACACCACCCCAAGTTTCGGAGTCACCTCTCAATCAAAATTGATAATAATAGGCTTAGAGGGGCCAAACTCATCCACTTCAGTCTCCAAAGAAGAAAAATATAGTTTAAGAGTGGCAAAAGATGATCGATAAAGCGCAGAAGGTGACATTGACGGAGCAGTGAATGAATCAGAAGAGGAAGAGCTACCTCTTGAATCGAAAATTACAGGAAGTTTTGCCAGCTTACGTCTTCGAGAAGGTCTACCAGCTTGAGTACCAGTAGGGGTAGAGTGTTTCCTTTTCTTCCCTCATGCTGGAGGAGGAGCAGCCACATCAGAAGCCCCTCCTTGAGAAGGGCTCATAGCAAGTCAGCTGTGAGGACCACTCTCGATCAAACCGTTGGAGTCCTGAAGTGGATGCCCTTCATGACCTGGGACCTTTCAGCCCTCCTTTCATTCAAAGACAGAAGTGAGTTTATCAAAGATAGTCCCAGTCTTTTTCTTCATGGAAAGAAATTGCGGCGAAGTATCATCAACCGCTATTTCTCAAGGGATCCTAAGAGCTTGCCAATTCTAGGGATAGTCCAAGTCAATAACCTCGCCAAGGATGGGGGCATTGACAATCCTCCTTTGTCTAATCTCTTGACGCCAATTGCCATTTTTCGCTTTTCAGGGGTGATCAGCGTCCTAGTATCCCGAGCTGGTAAGCCTCCACCAGCATGCATAGGCCTCGATCACCCAGACCCTTTTGCCAAAGTGGGGAAGCACATACTTGTTAATCTCTGCTGCCTCCAAACATGTTGACCACGCAGTTCGTACATTCTATGGCAACCAGCATTCTCGAGGAGTCCCAAGCTCTTCTTCTTTCCCAATGTGTTCCCTGCCGCGGTGCTTCTCGAAAAACACAGAGAA
The DNA here is from genome assembly GCF_000471905.2 of Amborella trichopoda. Next base: position 2,127,042 of record NW_006499819.1, on the reverse strand, counting down.
AAGGCATATCTGATCAAGCCCATGCTGACGGGCGAAGTGATGAGGGAAGTACCCTTTCAGTCTGGCATAGTTCGGGTTCCGATAGGGAAAACCCCCCCTCTAACGCTCAACATAAACATGAGTTCCCTGATAGTTGTCACAATGTTCTCCAACTCCTTCCCCAGTTCATCAATGAAAGCGCGGTTGGTAAAGCTCCCAACTTGAAATGGGACCTGCCTCATATTTGAGGAGTCATGCCCAAACAAGCTCTGAGCCTCCCCTGGGGTATGGAAGATAGCCTTTTGACCAGCAATTCTCATCAAGAAGGGGGCATTTTCTCCCCTGAACTCTGACTCCTGACAAAGGTGGAAGAGAAATAGGCCCCTAGCCACCCATGCACATAATGGATGGGCAGTGGAGTCTTAAAATCTCTTGGAAATGCTTCTACCCCAACAATGCCATTCCCCCCCTCGTTTCCTTTATAGGCCTTCCCACTGGAGATAGCTCCCAATCCATGGTAGATATTGCATAAGACCGGTTGAGCGAGAGCATATTGACGACCCCTCGCCATATCACAAGCCACATAGAGAGTGTCTGTTCAGATGTCATCTGCCCCTCTAGGAATAACAAATTTACATAAGAATAAAGCCAGGTAAGCAGCCAAGAAGATAGAGTTGTCGCTAGTCTCAGGTTGATAGAGGGGAGGCGTCTCCTTAGCAATTACCTTCCCCTTCTTCCTCGAAGAACCTCGACCATCCTCGGGGTAATCCCCGCAAAATAATTTCACCCATTCAGTTACCCAACTGTTGCTAGACTTGAAATGAATCAACTGGTATAACGCAAAAATTTTCTGAAGGTTGGCAGGCGGTTCCTCTCTCTCGAAGCGAGCACCACCAAAGGTGACCAAGTTCTGGGGCACGAATTTGTCATACATGGCCCCAATCAGTGGAAGGCCACTAATAAAATGAAGGTCTAGTAAAGAGATCCCGCTTTCCCATGCCCAAGGAGCCAAGTGTAGCTAACATGACTCCATGTTTCCAATAGCACCTTGACAGCATTGGAGCACCGACCATAGTAGCTAGCGGAGCACTGAACTGCCGCTAGCAAAGAAGCATGTTCAAGAATGTCTCTGAAGGACTCAAGGACTTGGATGGTCAGAAGAATAGCCTTTCAAATATTGGTGCTCCCCCTGCACTCAGAGATCAGAAGAAGACCACATCATCCCCTGGGTCTTCACCATTCTCTTCCCCAAGGTGGGTAAATTGGCATTGGAGGCCACATTCCTGTGCATGCAATGAAGGAGCGCCACCCTTTCTTCAATATGGACATTACCGTCACCTTCCCCCCAGACTTCAAAGTGAACAGGGTCAGTAACGAACGTAACCATGAGAGGTCACTCTGGCCTGCACAATGTATCAATGAGCCAAATAGGTTCACCCCTCGCTAGACTCTCACCAGTATATGCACTGGTGTCGACCTCTCCTCCTCTCAGAAGGTTCTTCACATTAGGGATACTGTGAGAGGACCCGGCCATCTCATCAAGGTTAAGAACCTACTCATGTACGAATTTACTAAGGGACAAGATAGTGTCGGCTTTGTTTCTCAAAAAGACAACCGTCAGATGTGTTCACTTAAAAACCTAACGCTGACTGTGGTCACTGATACTAGCACTAGTTGTGTCCGCTAAGGCCTAGTGCCAACTGTGTTCGTTAATATCAGCGTCAGCTTGGTTCACAAATACCAGCTTCAGCTGTGTTTGTTAATGCCTAACACCAACTGTGTGCTCCAAATACTAGTGCTGGCTGTGTCTACTAACGCTTAGCGCCAACTGTGCTCATTGATACCAGCACTGGCTTGGTTTGCAAATGCCAGCGCTGACTGTGTGCTCCAAATACCAGCACCGGCTGTGTTAGCCAATACCTACCACCAGTTGTGTTTTCGAAGGACTACAGCTACTCGTATTCAAATCTCCTGTACGTGCCACAAATCCTGTGTGTGTCACCTCAAGCCCCGCTATGTTGCCTGACAACTGCTGCCACGACGTGGCTTGATGCACGTCCTAGCATGTATCAACTGACAACCAGTCTGTCTTCCGCTAACCATTCGTCTCTCGCGACTCTTCGTCTTCGATAATCGTTCACCTCTCGTTACTCTTCATCTTTGGTAACCGTTCGCCTCCTACGACCTTTGATTTTCCACCAGAAAATGCCCCTCTTTCATTGGAAGTCCACTGCGAAGCCTTTCCCCTTCCGACACACTGTCGAAAAATCACAGAAACACGACGAAAGTTCCCAGGAAGCCCTCTGCTGCTACTTCCGCCCCATTTTCTCTTCTTCAGAGCACCCTATACAAAGGCCGGAGTCTCTGGAACCGCTGGCAAACTTTCTGCTTGTTCTGCTATACCCGTCGGGAAAATCCTACAACTTCACGATGGCCCGGTGTTCTCTCTGGTGCTCTCTCCTGTTGCCGATAAACTTCGACAGAATCCTATTCGAAATACCCTGTGTGCTGCCGAAAAATCTCACCGAGAGTTCTCTCACTCTTACTGTTAAAAAAACTTAGCCATTTTACCTTAAGTGAAACAGTGAGAATGGGGTTTTACCCCCTTATATAGGCTAAGCTTCCCTAAAGTGTTCCTCACAATCTAGGAATACCAGTCACATCCCTGAAGGCCAAACAACAGTGGGCTGGATAGTGTCATGCTCTGACCCGAGACTTGAATACAATCTATTGTCGACCATGAAAGCTCAAGAAAAAGATCAAGTTTGGCTTGGGTTGGAGGCCCGAACACTGGCCCGCACCCAGTGCCGGCTGTGTTCTCAATCACTCAGCGCCAGCTAGGTTATCAATCACTCAGCGCTGACTGTGTTCTCAATCACTCACCACCGGCTATTTTCTCAATCACTCAGCGCCAGTTGTGTTCTCAATCACTCAGTGCCAGCTGTGTTCTCAATCACTCAGCGCTCGCTGTGTTCTCAACCACTCAGCGCCGGCTGTGTTCTTAATCACTCAGTGTCGGTTGTGTTCCTAGTGGACCCAGCGCCGGCTGTGTTCTCAAGTTTACCGTCATGTGTGTTATCAGTATGCATGCTAACGTCGTGTGTGTTTCATCTACTCGTGCTAAAACATTCCTCATGCTAGCACCACGCAAGTCCTAGTGTCGCGCGTGCCAGAACCTAGTTACCACAATGTGTGTCTTACCACTATCCCCAGTAGAGTTGCATTCAGGCCATGACATATCATCCCCTATAGAGTTAGGAACTGGCAATTGTCTCTCATCCTCAGTAGGGATTACACTCGTACTGCAGCCCATTGATCCCCGATGGAGTTAGGAAAGTGCTTACCCCTTTAATCCCCTATGGGTCAGTCGCACACCAAGCCATCCTATCCCTAGGAGTCGGTTTAACTTTCATGAGCCCATTCCCCATGGAGTTCCATCTTTCTCCTTAGGGAAGTCACATTCGGGCCCTAAACCGCAGTGAAATCTGCTTCCACTCTCCATCCCTCGTCAGGCCACCATCTCCATTTGAACCCTTGCTTGTGTATGGCCTTAATCATTTTATCCCCAGGGGATCAGATAGCTATCCACAAACATATTCATCATGAAGCTTCACCTACTTAGCGACCCACAGCCATGGTCCAAACAATATGACCTTAAATTGCAACGGAGGTCTTGTTGCACGACCTTACACTACATGGTCCTAGCTGCATGACTTTAAACTACATAGCCTTGTATGTCCTTGCCGCATGACGATAAATTGCTTTGCACAGGTCCTGGAGGCATGACCTTAAACATGCCCTCACACACGTGCACACCCCTTTTACGTGCATCTTCATGCACGTCTTCCCTAACCGATCCATCTGTGTGCGAGCACCACCTTTGTTACCTCTTTAGTAAGCCCATTTACTTCATCACCTTTCATCATTCCCCAGTGAGTCTTAACCATGCTCACAAATTGATGAATCATCCCGCCATCCATACTCACTGTCAGCTAGTGGGTCACCACTTTTCAACCTTCCATTCGTACATCATCTACTTTTCATAGGTAGCTTCGAGCCACCTCCCCAAAAGTGAGCTAAAACCACCACCATACTCACTCTGTGGCGTCCACAAAACTGTCATCCACCATCACCATGGTCCAGCTGTATGACCTTAAACTAGAGTACACGTCCTGACCGCATGACGATAAAAGGATTCGCAGAGGTCACAAAGGCAAGACCTTAAACATGACTTCACAAAACATAACGGGCATGATGTATACTTGAACAAGGGAACGTCATGAGTAAAAATGACGGATGGGAATGGTCATGGAACTATGAGTGAAAGAGTTTTGCGTATAAAAACCCTAGCACGATGAAAACCCCAAAAGGCCACTGTGAGTAAAAATGAAAAAATAAGGGTGGACATGGCCCAAAGGTCATGGATAAAAGAGCCCCAAATAAAAGGGAGTTGGTAAAAACTGTTTCAACAACGCCGCTTCCCAAGTTCAAGTGAAAATTCGTAAAGGATGCTTAGGACCAATAAACAGGTTGATGCAGCGCTCACCTCAACAGGCGGCTTCAACCCACATTCAAAGAAAAAAATCTCTGGTGTCACAATACTAGGATCCAAAAATAAGAGCTTCAAAGAAAAGATTATGACAGCCTGAGTTCATTCTCAAAAAGGATACGAAAGAAAGAAGATTCGCAAAGAAGGCAAGACAAGTCTCATGAAGAAGAGCATCATTCCCAAGAGGCCACTAAACGCACTCCAAGATGCTGGAGACACCTTAAGAAGGCTAAGTCAGCCATTTCTTTAGACCTATTACGCGAAACTGCTAACAGTGGATAGGGGTTATATCCAAAGCTGGTCACCTCGATGAACTGAGGTACCCTGCCCACCAAGAAATATCTGGTGCACAACGTAGTCGAACGCCGACAAAAGGACCTTTAGCAGACCATCCATAACAAACAAACAAGGAAGTCATTCTGACAAACGAAAGTCGCCCTAAGAAAGCTAAGTCAGCCATGACTTTGGACCTGTAATGTGAAACTGCTAACAGTCAGTAGGGGTTATACGCAAAGTCGGTCACCTCGATAAATTGAGGTACCCTGCCCACTGACTAAAGGCTCTATTACTGTCTATCCAAAACAAAGAAACCCAGACCAAATGGGGAAAAAGCCCTTCAACATGGCACTCAACTGCCTGACGGGCTTGATTCTGACTAACGAGGTCTGTACAAAAACCTCAGCTTCAGAATCACAATTAGTCCCTTGAGGTTGAGAACTTCGATAGGATCCCTCAAAAAAGTCTCTTCTCCCCCTAAAGCCTCCATGGATGGACCTGTACATTGCATCCAAACGTTTGAGCATCCTAGTTGTAGCATTGCGTGAATCTCCTCGGTGTTCATGTGGTCCTGTGGCTAGGAAGAAAAAAAGAAAAAAAGTCGAGGGAAATTTTTTGAATGTTATCCTTCTCGCTTCTCTCAAAGCACAACATTCAATGGGGCAAGCTGTTTGAAGACATTTTTCAGCACGTTGGTCCCTGATGCAGAATAAAGAGGAAGCATATCAATAAAGCCTTGATATACAATGGAATTCTCAAAAGTCTCAGAATTACCTTAGAACTGGTAGAAATATTCCTAACTGCTTAAAAGGGCCACCTGCCATGTTTCATTGCAATCCAACATATATAAGGTAGTGCAGACAAAGACAAAATTTCAAAAAAATCAATTGCTAGCATCCTGAAGCGAACGCCGTAACTAGAATTATATTTTTCGTGCGTCAAACAGCTGTGCGAATGCTGCCATTGGATCCGGCATGGTCAAAAACTCTTATGGGTCAAGTTTCGGCTTAATTAGGTACTTCAGGACAAAGTTATGGGTAAACTACCGAAAAGAGGTAGGCTGCACACTATTCTCGTGTGGCCTCTCTGCACCAAATCACCATTAAAGGTGACTGCTTTTACAGTCTTGGGTAGTGACTTTCGGGGGCCATATCTCATTCATTTTGGATCGGATCGCCCTCAAATTTTATGAGCGTGTTCGTCTCGTCAAGATGAGCGTTTCGAAATGTGGTATGCCCCGTGTCGATGCTCGAGTATGGAGAAAAACTAGAGAGAATTTTTCGATCCATGAAGAAAGTTATAGAAAATCCACCAGCAGCACTCCTATCTCGAATAACTAAATCACGACCCTCGCATAACCGATCGATGCGACACCAATTACATTATGTGCGTAAGGTTCAAGGCTATATATAGTCCGAACCCCGTGTATGATGAATAGCTGGATTTCACACATGGAGGTGTCGAAGCTGCTGTAAATTTTGACCACCAAATTTCCAGATTCGGGTAAAAAACTCAAGAGAAAAAAATCTTTGTCCGGACATGAAATTGAGCTGCGTTTGTTGCCACGCGATCGTGATGGCATGCTTAGTGTGATTCAACAAAGAAATCAAATAAAGACATCAAGGAATGAGCACACTATTGATTCGAAGTTTTCGAGATTCATCCAAATTTCGAGTTGTATGATCGTGACCCAAAATCACGACCCATGGCTAAAAGTTGGTATCAAATCGATCGCTATGCCGATCCCTACAAGAAAGCAATCATCTATTGACCAAACGAATGCCGGAGTAACCCCGAATCATCCATGGAAGATCATGCAAGTTCTAGGCCAGCAGTAGGGAATGGTTTGGAATTTTGTATTGTTAGGCAGGGACAAAATAGTCTGTTAATTCAATTATATTGTAATTTTCATCAATTTAGGTAGTTTTTGGGAGTACACTCATGTTTGGGCCCAATTCTATGTAAACATGCAAAGCCTAATTGTAAAAGCCCCCCATTCATTCTTCACATTTGTCACTAAAATTTCAATCTTTAATTTGAGTTCGTGGCTGTGTCTTGGAGAGAGAGAAAGGAGAGAGAAGAAAATGGCCTGTACCCCTCAGTAAGGTAGTTTTTTCTCTCCTCTTTTCTCTCTCATCTTTCTTTCTCTTTCTCTCTTCTCATCTCTCTCTTTCTTTCTCTCTCCTCTTTTCTCTCTCATCTTTCTTTCTCTTTCTCTCTATCTTTCTCTCTCCTCTTGTTTATATATTTCGTTCCTATTTCATCTTTGATCTCCTTTATCCGCTTTTCTTTTCTCTCTTTATCTTTCCCCTCCTTTTTCGTCTCTTTCTTGCTCTCTCTCGCCCTCTGCTCTCTTTCTCCTTCTCCTCTATTCGTGCATGGTGAAGCCTATTGCTTGACATGATGTTTTCTCACTTCAGAGATGCAAACAGTGAGTTGGGACTTAACCCTAGTGGTGGGCCAGGCCTCTGTCAAAATCCCCTTGTCTAATTCTCTATCATGGACGGCAAATGTTCATCGCAGCCCATGTCTTCTCTCTCTTCTTCTTCGTCTGACACCGATGGCTGAAGCACACCGCCACCCATGTCTTCTCTCTTTTCTTCTTCATATGACATGGACGTCGAAGCACATCGCTGCCCATGTCTTCTCCCTCTTCTTCTTCATCTGACACGGATCGTGGAAGCACATCGCCGCCCATGTCTTCTCTCTTCTTCTTCATCTGACATGGACGGAGGAAGCACATCGCCGCCCATGTCATCTCTCTCTTCTTCTTCATCTGACATGGACGACAGAAGCACAACACTGCTCACGTCTTCTCTCTCTTCTTCTTCATATGACACGGACGCCAGAAGCATATCACTGCCCATGTCTTCTCTCTCTTCTTCTTAATCTGACACAGACGGTAGAAGCACATCACCACCCGTATCTTCTCTCTCTTCTTTATCATCTGACACGGACGGCAGAAGCACATCGCGACCCATTTCTTCTTTCTCTTCTTCTTCATCTGACACGGATGAGGGAAGCACATCTCCGCCCATGTCTTCTCTCTCTTCTTCTTCATCTAACACGGATGGTGGAAGCACATCATCGCTTGTCTTCTCTCTCTTCTTCTTCATCTGACACGGATGACGGAAGAACATTGCTGCCCATGTCTTATCTCTCTTCTTCTTCATCTGACACTGACGGTGGAAGCACATTGCCGCCCATGTCGTCTCTCTCTTCTTCTTCTTCTCACACGGATGGTGGAAGCATATCACTGTCCATGTTATCTCTCTCTTTTTACCCTTTTGACATGGACGGTGGAAGCTCATCGCCGTCCATATTCTTTTTGATCTTCTTTATCGCCGTCTAGGTTCTCATTTCTTCCTTCTCTCTCTTTTTCTCCTTCTTCCACCTTTCCCTTTCCTTTTTCTTCTCCCTTTGTTCCTCTTCTCTTTCATTGCTCATCTCATCTTCTTCTCCCATGTACGACATCGGTAGTATTGTGCATGTCTCTCTTTCTTTCTATTCTTTTTCTCTCTCTCATTTGACCAAGAGAGGCTAAGACAAAATATTGCGATGATAGTCTTGTCGTCTAGCAGTAGTGTCGCTGAGCTGGTGTTAGTCACCGTGCCCTCCTTGCTGCCACAATTGGCTCTCCATTGTACCAGAATGGCTGATGACCGCTATAACATCTAGTAGTATTTCTGTTGTGACGGTCTAGTTACCAAACCCATTTTGCTACCACGTCAGATCAATCATTTGCTGATCTAGTTGTTCTATTAGTCTCTCCACCTAGTCAAAACTCCTCTGATCTACCACTTTCCTCTTCTTTCATCTCTTTTCTTACCCTTTCTTCTCTTGAATGTGCACACCTGTGTACATTTGCTCAAAGATAAGGTGGGGTCTCTTTTGGTCCACTTAACTTATAAAATTAACTGTATGTGTGTGATTGCACACACAGGAGAATATTGGCCAAGGGAGGTGACTCCAAACCAGTTTTACAAATGGGGGGCTTTCTTCATGATCTATGAGGGTGCCCACGTTAGCCAGCCCGAGTAAGTCCCAAACCCACCTTAAATTTCTCTCTCATCGGTAGGTATACTTTCCCTCGCTCCTGAGCGAGGTTTCTGTGAGAGCGATCTCAATGTCCTGGGTTCCCTCAAAACCCGAGACGCTTGCTGCCCTATCATCCAGATCCGGAGGGCGAGATCGAGACACCCAACCTGTCGTTTTCTTATCCTCGCCATTAGAGAGGGACAAGAACTGAGCACAGAAGGAAAGGAGAGCGAAGCAAACCACGAAAGGACAAGAAGTACAAGCCATAGAGAGGGAGGACTCGTACTAAAAAGGAAGATTTTATTTAATGAACAAAGAAGCGATTACAATGCTGTGGTTACACATAGTATCATGCTTATCAGCTCAAGAGACATTATTATGTCAATAACATGTTATATAACAAAGTAATAGACATCACTATGTCATATTATCATACTTATCAGCTCAAGAGACATTATGATGTCGATAGCAAACTATATATCATTGTAATAGATATCACTATGTCATATTATCATGCTTATCAATTCAAGAGACATTATCATGTCAATATCATGCTATACATCAATGCAATAGATATCATTATGTCATATTTCTGGTTTTCCAAGATGAACACTATCCACCTATAAGGGTATATCATTAAATTTAAAAATCATTTACACTTGAAACCAATTTTATGAAAATCTGAACTCATAAAAAGACAACTTTCATATAGGAAGTAACCCCAAATATTGGACTAAAGTTTGTCAAACTATTTGATGTTCTTGGATTAAATTTCTATTTTGCTTAGCAGAAAATTCAGGGTGACACCCTACTAGAAAAATTACCAAAACATTCAAACCATATGGAATTCTATTATGAGTCCAAAACCAATTTTAAACTAGCCTAATTTATCTAACATTTCGAAGTGGTTTGAACTCATTCTTGTACATTTTGATCAGTTAACAGCTTCACACAAAAACATGTTAAATCCTTGGAATTTCATTTCATAGATCTGGCATGATCAAGTAAATAGTTAATAGCTTTCAAATTAAATGAAATATTAATAAGGGGTCCTTTCCATGTGGAAATAAATTCAATATAATACTGGCCCACTAAAATTCATGGTCTAAGATAAGGTTTAAGGTACCCTAACAATCTCTCAAACAGGGACTACAATTCTGGAAATCAGAATACACTTTAAACGAATTTTAGTAACCACACACACACACTCACACACACACACACACACCTTTTTGAGGGTATTTTTCAATACTTGTATCGCCGGTTCAAATAAGGAGAGAGTAATTTGTGATCTAGGTCTGCAGATACCAAAATTCCTATAGACTACAGAATCCGTAGGTCAATAAGCCCTAATCTAGAGTGAAATTTTCGATAGTCTCAGAATGATCCAATAATGATAAAAAAATGTGGCAAAGGGTCTCCTCAGAACACTGTTTGAAAGTATTTTTTCAGCACCTTGGTCCCTGGTAGAAAGCAGGTCAATAAAGTCTACAAAACAGTGAAAATTCTTGCCAGTCTCATAATGGTCTCAAAATTGGTCAAGATCTTCATTAGCACTTCAAACGACCACCTGCTAAGTTTTATCACAAGAAAACATGTCTAAGGTAGTGAACACAAAGAAACAATTTCAGCAAAACTAGTCTCTAGCACCTTGAAATGGACCCCATAACTAGAGCTATACTTTTGGTGTGTCAAACAGCTATGGAACCACCGCCATTAAACCCGACATGATAAAAAATCCATATGGGTCAAGTTTTGGCTTAATCGGGCACTCCAGGACAAAGTTATGAGTAAAAGACTAAAATGAGGTAGGCCGCACACTATTCTCGTGTTGCCTCACTGCACCAAAACACCGTTGAAGGTGGCTGTTTTTACAGTCACGGGTAGTTACTTTCATGGCCTATATCTCACTTGTTTCAAGTCAGATCGCTCTCAAATTTGGTGATCATGTTCGTCTCATCAAGACGAACAATTCAATATGTGGTACGCCACGTGACGATGCCCGAGCAGAGAAAAAAAACTAAATGAAAGTCACTGATTCCTAAAATAAGTTGCAGAAAATCAATAGCAGTATAATTCGTTCGAGCATCTAGAACATGACACTCGCATATCCGATCGGCACGAAACCAATTGCATTATGTGCGTGAGGTTTGAGGCTATCTCTGATCCGAACCTCACGTACAATGAATGGTTGGATTTCACACACGGATGCATCAAATCTACTGTAAATTTCCACCGCCGGACTTCAAGATTCTGGCCAAAAACTCAAGACGACAAAATCCTCATCCAGACACGAAATAGAGCTACATTCATTGCAACATGACCGTGACGGCATGCTCAGTGTGATTCAATGAGGAAATCATGAAGAAACATCAATGAACGAGCACACAATCGATCCAAAGTTTTCAAGATTCAAGTCTCATGATCATGACTCAAAAACATGATTCATGGATCGAAGTTGGTATCAAAATGATCGGCATACCGAGCCCTACAAGAAACAATAATCTTTCGATCAAACATGCATCATAACAACCTCGGGTCAGCCACGAAAGATCACGCAAGATCTCGGGCAGCAATATGGACTGTTTTGGGATTCCATCCATTGTTAGGCAGGGCTAAAACAGTCCTTTTGCACCCATTTTTCAAATTTATTTAAAATCAATTAAATTGTAATTATCTTCAAGTTAATTAGTTTTTAGGCATCCACCCATGTTTGGGCCCAATTATATATAAGCTTGAAAACCTAAATTATAAGGGACCCCTCACTCGGTTCATTCGCGAGATCGTTCAATAAAAATTTCCATTCTTACTTGAGCCTGTGAGTACATATTGGAGAGAGAGAGGAGAGAGAAGTAAAGGGTTGGTACTCTTTGGGTAGGTAACTTTCTCTCTTCTCCTCTCTTTCTCTCTCTCTTTTCTTCTCAACTCAATCTCTTTCTCTCTCTTCTTCTCATTTCTCTCTCTTTCCCCCATCACAACTGGTGCAAGCCTAGTGCAGGTTGGTTCTTCTCTCTCTCATTCTCAACATCAGTTGGTTCTCCTCTCTCTCATTCCTAGTGTCGGGTGGGGTTCTCTCTCCTCTTCTTTCATTCCCAATACCAGGTGGGGTTTTCTCTCTCCTCTTCTTCTTTCATCCCAGCACTGGGTTGGGTTTTCTTTGTCCTCTTCCTCCTTCATCCCAATGTTGGGTGGGGTTTTCTCTCTCCTCTTCCTTCATTCTTAGTGTCAGGTGGGGTTTTCTGTCTCCTCTTCCCCCTCTATCTCAGCATTGGGTGGGATTTTCTCTCTCCTCTTCTTCCTTCATCTCAATGCTGATTGGGGTTTTCTCTCCTCTTCCTTCATCTCAACACCTATTGGATTTCTCTCTCCTCTCTTCCTTAATAGTCGGCGAACCCTAGTGCCGGTTGGATTTCTGTCTTCTCTCTTATCACAGTCGGCGAAGCCTAGCGTCGGTTGGATTTGTCTATCTTATGTTGCAATCGGTGAATCCTAGCACCGGCTCCATATCTCTCCCTTGCTTCTCTTCAAATGCAACCGCCGTAAGCTTAGTGATGGGTGGCTCTCTTCTCTTCCCCTCTTCTCATCTGACACAGTCGGTGAAGCCTAACGTCGACTGCTTTCTCTCTTCTCTTCTGAAATAGTCGGCAATGTTTAGCACCGACTGTATATTCCTTCCCTCTCTCTTTTATCCTCTCGTTTCTTCTCCCTCCCTCTGTCTGTTCCCTTCTTCTTTTACGTCATTCTTTCCCCCATGACTACCATGCTGCTATTCTTTTGTTCGACTAAGAGGAATTGAGGTTAGCCTCTCATGAAAGTCCTGTCTCCAAGCCATAATGTTGGTGTGCCAAGATTACTTGACCCACTTTATTGCCACGACAGATTGACCATCATGCTTAGCTAATTAGTATTGGTGTTGACGTCGAGTAGTGATCCCGTGAGTCGATCTTGGTACCAAGTTCTCTTTGCTACCATGTCAGGCCAATTACTTGCTAGCTTGATCCTCTCACTCAGTCGAAATCTTCTCCTCTTGCTCAGTCGAAATCTTCTCTCCCCCGTCTTCTTTTCTTCTTCTTTTTGAATGCACATGCTTGTGTACGTTCATCAAAGAGGAAAAGGGTGAGGTTTGACCCACCCATCTTTCAACCTTTTCCAAATTTGTGTGTGATTGCAAAAAACAAGAAGAATACAAAGCCAATGGAGGCGATTCCGAACCAGTTTCATTAATGGGGGGCTTTCTTCATGATCTAAGAGGGCGCCCACGCGCGTCAGCTCGAGTAATCCCGTACCCACCTTTAAAATTCCTCTCTCACCAGTTGGTAACACCTGCCCCAATTCTCAAACGAGGTTCCCGATCTCAGAAGCGTCTTGGGTCATCCTTAGAAACCCGAGACACGTGCCGCCCGATCATTGAGGATCCGGAGGGAGAAATCGAGGCACCTAACTAGTTTGACAACTCCACTGGAGTTACTACCCCTTAGTCGGATCGTTCTTGTTTGGCTAGTTTCTTTTTATAATTTTCTACTTTCATTTTCTTTTCACATCATTTATGGCTGCTGGGTTTTGTAACCCATTTATCTGGATTGGGGATTTTCCTATCCCCATTTTCGTGAGTGTCCCTAGGGAACAAGTTTCTTGGACGTCTTTCTTGGCCATCCTCTTGAGAAAAGACCCCTTGTCTAGCTCCCAGGTCTTTACTTGGACCAGTGTGAGGAGGGACTTGAAGGTCCCTCACTCCCCATCTCTGCACTCTGGTGGAAACTCCACCATGGCGCCCTGCATGGGCAGCACTTATGTTGTCCCACACAACATACACCCAGCCATCGGCAAGTCACTTACCAGTCGTGTTTTTGAGGTACACTAGAAGGTTACCTAGTACCTTTCTGCAAAAGGCAAGCAAGTTTTTATTGCTTTTGTGGCTCGCCATAACGCTACCCCCCACATTTCTGCACCACTGGTCTCTATCTCTAGAGGCTCAACACTTCGAGCTGGAAACCCACGATCTCCATCCTCCACACACACCATAAGGCTCATGGGCCACCCACTCGAGCCACACCTCGGGGCAGCCCTTCTGTTACCTCGAGTCTGTGTCCAAGATCGAACCTTTCAAGGCCTGGTCCTGTGCGTGCTACTCATGTGTATCTCATTGCTCGAGGTAACGCCATTATTGCTCTAACCTGAGTACACCGGAGACAACTTCCTCTTCCTCCTATTATGCACATACCAGCACACCCCGTAAGAGGCAGGCCTACCCTTGTTCTCTTACAGAAATTTGCTCATAGTTCTCGGCCTCCTAAGGTCAGATCACCTGCACCCAGGTCCCCCGAAATCCTTCTTTAAGGGGCGCACACGCGTCACCATATCAGGTGTCCCATCGCTCTCGACTCAGGCCTCGTCATGAGACAACCCTACCCCTGCTTACTCCTTCTTCATCGAGCAAGCACGTTCAACCTTGGTACTCTAGGGTCTTCCCCAAGAGTACCATCCTGAACCAGCCGTGTCACTTAGGTCTGTCTCTAGAGCTTATGAGAGAGCTCGGGGCATGGACCTCACAGAAGATCGAGTCCTTCATCCTCCTCAAGCGAAGATGACCCCAATTCCTTGCCCTCATTCATTGCCACATTTGATGTAGACATCTCTCTCCTGTACAAGAAGAGTTCACTAGCTGTGACCGAGATCGCAGTTTCAGCAAGAGGTCCATCAAAACCTCAAAGCAAAACATGATAGAGGGCTGCGAATTTTGATTTGGGAGGAGACCAAGGCAATCAAAACAACCAATTTTGATGACCTTATGCACCAGAATCCCTTGTACCCCCTTCAGATGATGAGGTCTGAAGAAGAGCTCCATGAGCCCTGTGCTGTGGTTACTATCGCAGAAGAAGACCAAGCCACTCAACAGCCACGGTCCCAAGTCCATCATGTAACGGCTCAACACTCATGGTCCCAAGACTGTCGAAAATCGGTCCAAAAGTGATCCACGTACAGGAGTCGAGTTCAGTCAGGGCATGCTGACCCCCTACTGACTGACCTACCACATACGACCCGTCAAGCTCACAAGCCTTCAGTTGCCATTAACGTTGACCTCCCTAGAGAAACGGTCAACGTAATGGTCGTAAGCGAGCCCGGTGATACGCAGGAGGATCACATGAATAAGTTTGAGGATATGGTACATATAATGATGGAAAAGATTGATTGTATTGATGTTGCACGCCAGTCGGCTAACCATGAGGTCAATTCCCATCACTCTGATGGTGTACCTCCACGACAACCCCCTCTATTTACCTCACAGGACAATTCTGTCCCTCATCCGGTTTCTCAGTCAGATATTGACGCTATGGCCACCCATAGCCTAAAGAATAGACAAATTCCAGGCATACAGGGCGCGATGCCTTATTAAAGACCATAACCCTTTTATATTAATCAGGTTCCGTTCCCCTCAGACTATAAGAAAGGGAAGTTTTCTCTATTCAGTGGAACCACCTCCCAAACTAGCATATCGCCTACTTTCAAGCAGCATGTCTGGAAATAGCAGCTGACGGGAGACTTCTTCTCCGCCAGTTTGTTGAGACCCTCGATGGCCCAGCATTCCAATATGGGAGGAGATGGAGAAATTGTTCTATCAACGCTTCTATGAGTTCGAGAGAGAGGTTCAAACCATCCAACTTCTCACCCTGACTCAAGACCCTGATGAGCCCGTGGATCAATTCATATCAAGATGGAGAAACTTGGCTTCCCGCCATCCTAATCCTATGCCTGAGAAGGAAGCAGTCCAAACTTGCGTGTGGAACATGTGACCCAAAATCGCTCCACATGTCGAGGCTTTCAATCCGACCTCCATGTCAGAGTTGATCTCTAAATGAGTTCGCATAAAACGTTTGTCAGGTCACGATGGTGGGATACAACAACCATCTACAAGTTCACCAAACAACCGTGGCAATGGTAATCGGTGTAGCCGTCATGGTCACTGATTCAAAGAAGGCTCCCTCCCAAACCTTGGACCTCTCTAAAGGGGTAAGCACGACAAAGGTAACATCTCAGGCTGGCTAGTAACAACAATCGTACAATCGGGTACCTCCACCAGCCAACCTTGATCGGGGTGATTATTTCACCAGGCATAAGAACAAGGTCTATCACTTCAAGAAGGTGTGGGTCCCTACGATGTTTCGGTTATTATTGGAACGTAATATGATCCAGCTTTCAGAAATTAGGTTCCCTAAGCATTCTGACCTTGACACTCAGGCGAATTATTGTGCTTACCATTGGAGGATCAATCATCCCACAAATGACTGCTACACGTTGAAGGATATCAAAAGATAAAGCTTGAAGATTTAAAGAAGGCCTTTAGGGCAGTTGGGGTCTCCCATGCCGTAACCATCTAAGAGGACGACGAAATGCTTGATATCCTCTACGCCTTCTTCATTATAATTCTTCAGGAAGGCATAATCCCACTGAAGCAGGCAATGTAACCCCTTCACCTTGTTAAGGGGACTGAAGATCGTTGGTGCCCATACCATCAGATAAGAGATCATTATTTATCAGAATGCACAACTTTCCTTGATATATTCGCAAAGAAGATGAGGGAGTGTCAAGAATTTTACAACCTCTCCGTAAGTGATCCTCGAAACCCTTCCCCATCAGAGCAGCCATCAGAGCAGTAGGATCTCATAAAGCAGGACTTTCCTATCAATGATTCAGACTCTGTGGAACCCTCGACTTCTCAGCCATGGATAATCTACCAGGGTTGAAGCAGACTCAAGTCCCTTAGGAGAGAAGCGATTCATCAAGCTTGAGAAGTTTTCCACCCTAACAAGACGAATCAAACATCACCTCACAAAACCAGAAAGAGACTGGCACCAAAGGCTACTCGTCGGAGAAACAAGGCCGCTCAACCCATAATCGAGCAGGAATTTCTCAGGCCCCTTCCTCCATTACCGACATTACTGGACTTCATCCCAGACACGATCCTCTTTCCTTTTTTGTCCTATCAAGAAGACAATTCTGTGCCGTCTCTCGCTCAGCACACGTTCGATGAGGGTGATGACGTTAAAAGCACTCCTCAATGGTGTAAGCAAGGGAAAGACCTACCAGACCCCATGCACCAGTCCAATTCTGATGATGACGTAAAAAGCTGCCCAGAGCGGTCTGCTGAAGGGAACGATCTTAAAAGTCTCCCACCTTCTAACCTTACTCCTCGTTCTTCTATTGTTTCTCATTCTTCCTCGTCTATGTCTCTTATAGGTACAACCCTGATATATTCGGACTTCGAGGCTCTCGATAGAGAACTTGAGGGATCAAACATAACTAAGACACAATGGAAACGATTGAGAAAGACCCTGGCATAAGCAACGAGATTCTTAATAGTTGCTGACGCCCTGACTGCTAAGGCCAAGGCCGAGCCACCTTCTTCAAAGAAGCGTGAGAAGTCAAAGCCAAAGAATCCCCAGTGGCCACGTGAGCCTGACTTTGAGCAGAGATTGAGAGAGTCATGGGGGCAAAGCTTCTATTCTCAGGGAGCATGCCACATGGTGCAAATTTCAAGAGAAATACCCACCACAGGGCAAATAAATCTCAGATCAGGGAAAACGTTGCAGCCTCCACCGCAGAAGTCGGGCACCTTGAAGTTCCCTAGTTCGCCACTACCCCCTAAACCAAAGACTAGTCTGCCAATTGTACAGCTCCTTGGGCTCCTTCCTAATTCTAAAACTCCAAACAATACACCTATTCTCCAATTCCTTGGAACCCCTTTGAGCTCATGCACTCATTATCTTCCAAACTCTCAAACCTCTATCACTCAAACGAAGCCCGCTATGCAATCAAGATATCCAGTCGACCAAAATAAACCCTCTTTAACCAAACCTGTTCCTCAATACAATATACCCACCAAATCAGTGGTAGGACCAAGAGCACAAGGCCTTGATCAAGAAAAAGTAAAATATGATGTGATAGGGCAACTACGGAAGCTTCCATCACTTCTCAGTGCGCCTTCATGCTCTTGAACGATTACCGGATCGCTTTGGTTCAAGCTCTCTCTAACTCTAAAGTGTACGAGACCGAAGTGGAACTTATTGAGGTAGACTCGGCAATTCTACAAGGGTGTATGCCAATCACCCTTTCGAAAGACGATCTGCAGCTAGGGGCAAAGTTTCATCCTCTCTTTGTTTCTGGCAAATTACATGCGTGCCCCATCAACTGAATCATGTTAGATGGAGGGTCGGCAGTCAACCTCATTTCAAGAAGGATCCTCCGAAGATCTTATCCTGACCCACGTCACAGTTTTGGGGTTCAACCAATCAGGAGAGAAGCCGACGGCCATGATACGCCTTCGTTTTAAGATCGGTGAGCTGAACAATTATGCCCGGTTTTATGTAATCGACACCGACACTTCTTATAATATTTTCCTCGACCGGCCATGGCTCCATGACCAGGGGGTGGTTCCATCAACATTGCACCAATGTTTCAAGTATAGACGAGATGGGAGCATACGGTCTATGCTGACAAAGGACCATTCCCTTTGGCTGAAACTCACTATGCATATGCAAAATATTACTTCACAGATTTGGCCTCACCCCAGAAGCCAAACGATGGAGATCACAAGTTTGCAATCAAGATAGCGACTTTGTCTCACGAAGATGTTGAGGATGTTGAGAGAACACTGATGAACATGTTCAAAGAGGAAGGAAGGCAGAGCAGAAATTTACCCCTAACCATCCTTCATTCTAACATCCCAACCATCATCCCTCAAGAAACTCCTTCCTTTGAAAAGGAGTCTTCAACTCTGCCCCCAGTTTTCTGTCACCTTGTTCAAAAGATGATCCAAAGGTCATTCCTGAGATTGAGCAAGCCATGAGGATATACTTTTTGGCTCCAAGGATCACATATACACCGGACCATCAGAAAGTCTTGGATATCCCCATTGCGCTCTTAAAAGCGGAAGTGACCCGACAACCTCCACAAAGATTTTTTCAAAATCTAGTTGCTATAAGTATAGAGGATGCTCCTCTGACCAGTGATGAGTTGAAAGTTTTACTTTTCCCCAGCCTCTCAAGAGGAGAGCAGTTCGATCAAGAGCAACTTTCTTCCCCTCAAGGGCAAGATCCCCTAGCAAACCTAAGAACAAAAGTTCGTAGTCTCTGGAGTCAGCTAGAGGTCATGCGTATCGCTTCAAAGCATCTCAAGGAGTTTGTGCCAGAGACTAAAAACTATGATGAGCTTGAAGTAAATGCACCACTAATGGAGGCCGAAGCCCCTCCTGACGAGACTATCTATAGTAACCAGGCTCATAAATCATTGGGAAAATGAACTATAAGCCCTTGGCCAATCAAACATTGAGAGGAGAAAAAACAGTGACTCCCTATTTCAAAGCTATCCAAGCCGCGACAGTCCACTGTGGGGCTAAACATGGCCTAGGGTATTACTCTTTTGGGGCAATAAAAGTATCGAGAGGCATTCGAAAAAAAAATCACACGAAGCGTAGTGAAAGTAAAAATAGAATGAAATCATGCAATAAAGTCAATCAAAAGAGAGACGCGCTTTATTCATCAGTCGAAACTTTTACAAGTACTAAAAAAGGGGAATGACATGCTCATAAACGATCAATCATCTTATTGATCGCTGTGCTACATTCTTCGGGGGAAGTCTCGGTGCCTTGAACACGTGCCTTCAGCACCGCCACCGTTTGAGTCGCCTTTATCATCGCTGCAATTTTCGACTCAATTATGACATCGAGTTCGGACAAATCTGCATCCAAAGAGACCTCCATGGCCTTCCTCTGAGCCATCTACGTCTCAAGGCCCATGAATTCCTATTTCAGTATTTACATCTCTTCTTTAATTTAGACCATTCTCTTGAAGCTCCCTTGTGCCTCTCTCTTGTGTTCCTACTGATGGCCAGTTATCATGGGCTTCTTCTCAATACAAGCATCTATCTTCTTGCGACTGCACACGATCGACTCTTCCAAGGAGGCTACCCTTTTGGTTTCTTCCTCATGATGCAACACTCCCAATTACTAGCTCTTCAACTCATTTAGAGTTGCATCAAAATGGGAAAGCACCTCTGGCACCGTCCCGACCACAGTAGTCACATAGAACTCCCTCAGCCTGGCCAAATCTTCTCTTAGCTCGTTGAAATGCAGCTCCCTCAAGCCCTGAAGACCTGCTCTAAGTATGCCTTCAATCACGCTAGAAACACAACACAAAAACATGCATGTATGGTGCTGTTAAGGCCACCACTGCTGAAGACACCTCGACCCCAAGGATCGGGCTTGTTGAAGTGATTGCTATCTGAGCCATTGGCTCCTCTGAAACAAGGGCAAAGCCTGAAGCTTCTTGCCCTTCAGGCTCATAGGCAGCCAGCCTCAATTGGCCTGGGCCCTTCAATGCCAGCCTCTCTGTCTCGACCCTTTGTTAAAAGGGCCACAACTTTTGTCCCAACAGGCTGTGGAGAAACTTGTCCCCTTTACCCTTCATCCTCTTGAACTGTCACCTCAGCATCACCAAGTTCAGGAAATGCCTCTTCTCTTTGGCCTTTGCCAGCCAGTTCATCCCTAGCAATGACTTCCTCCATTTGGCCTTCACCTTCAATAGCCAGTACCTCGGCCACAAAGAGCTCAGTCCCCTTATCTTCATGCTTGGTACCATGAGGGTAGAAACTTCTTGGTGCTCAGGCACATCATCAACTTCAAGCTCTTCTTCTGGAGCCACAGTCCCTGCCTTGGTTGGGGCACTAAATGCCTCATGCATGGAGGCCACATCAACATCAAAACCCCTATCTGGAGTAGTCACCTTAAGACCTTCATCCTCATCATTCTCCATCCGAGCCAACTCTGACTCAGGAACTACCCCTGGACTCAAGGGAACCTCCCTAAGATCTGAAGTCACCTCTCGATCTGAAGTAATGTCAGTAGGCTCAGAGAGGCCGGAGTCATATACCTCAGTTTCGGAAGAAAAAGAAAATAATTCAGCAGAAGCAAATGGCGGTCCAGAGACCACAGAGGGTGATACTCGGGGAGCTCCTAAAAGAGCAGAAGAGGAAGGGATACCTCCTGGTTCTGACGTCATGGGAAGCTTGTCGCTCTTGCATCTCCAAGAACGCCCACTAACCGAAGACGGTGTAAGAGTGTTGGTAGCAGTATGGTACTTTCTTTTCTTTCCCCCTCCTTGAGTAGGAGCGGCTGCCTTAGATCCGTCTCCTTGAGAAGGCCCTCCGGCAAAGTTGCTGTGGGGACCGCTACCGATTAGGGCATTCAAGTCCTGTGGTGGACGCTGCTCATAACCAGGGACTTGTCGCCCCTCATCCCATTCGAAGATCGAGCTAAGATTATCAAAGACACTTCCAGTCCTCGTCTTCATTGCAAGAAATTTCGGCGAGGCCTCATCAGCTGCTATCTCGTGTGGAAGCCTTAAAGCCCGCCAGTTGGAGGGATAATCCAAGACAAATACTGCACAGGGAGCAGGAGCATCCGCCAGCCTCCTTTGTCGGGTGTTTTGGCGCCAGTTACCATTCACCCCTTTCTAAGGGTGATCCTTATCCCAATACTCCTTATTAGTGATTCTTCACCAGTTCACATATGCCTTGGTCGTTCAAACTCTTCTACCAAAGTGAGGTAGCACATATTTGCCGGTCAGTCATCTCAAGACATATAGACCAAGCGGTCCATATATGCTTCTGCAGCCATCACTCTTGGAAAGTTCTAAGCTCTTCTGCCCTCCCCTTATACACCTTACTCTGACGCTTTTCGAAAAATACCAAGAAGGGGCAGCCTTTATCATGCCTTTGCTGACGAGCGAAGCGGTGGGGGAAATACCCCTTTAAACGGGCACTGTGTGGAATTCGATAAGGTAAGACCCCCCCTCTGATGCTTAGCTTGAACATGAGTTCCTTAATTGTTGTGGGAGCACCATCCAGTTCCTTCCCCAACTCATCAACGATAAAGAGGACCCGCCTCATGTTCAAGGAATCATTCCCAAATAGTCCCCAAGCCTCCCCTGGGGTGTGAAATATAGCCCTTTGGTTCGCGACCCTAATCAAGAAGGGCCACAGTTTATTTCCTAAGCACTGATGTTTGACATAGGTGTCAAGGAAATAGGCCCCTAGCCGCCCGTTCACGTAATGCACAAGGAATGGGGGTTTTAAAATCCCCAGGAAAAGATTGTCCTCCTACAATGCCATTCCCTCCTTCTTTGCCCTTGTAGGCCTTTCCATGGGAGATAGCCCCCATGCCATGATATATATTGCACATGACTGGCTGAGCAAGGGCATACTCACGCCCTCTGGCCATATCGCATGCGACATATAACACACCTGAACGAATGTCGTCCCCCTAGCTAGGAAGTACGAATTTGCACAGGAATAAGGCCAAGTATGATGCCAAGAAAACACGGTCATCGTAAGCCTCAAGTTGATATCTGGGAGGCATCTCCTTCGCGATAGCCTTCCCTTTCCCCTACTGAGTACCCTGACCGCCCTCGGGATAATCCCCACAAAAGAAGTTCACCCATTCTATAAAAGTGACCCTGCCATTGCTACATCGACCGACAATCAACATGTAGGCCTCAAAGATCTTTTGAAGATTAGCTGGCGGCTCTTCAGCCCTCCAGTTAGCACCACCAAAGATGACTGGGTTCGCGGGCATGAACTCATCATACCAAGAAGCCAAGTATTGCTTACATGGCTCCATGTCTCCAATAACACCTTTACTGTATTGGAGCAATGGTCATAGTAATTGCCTAAACACTAGACCGTTGCCAATAGCGAAGCGTGCTCAAGAGTAATTTTGTATGATGCCCTTACCTTGGCAGTTCAGGAAGTGTATCCCTTCACGTATTGTTGCTCCCCTCGAATCCGGATGCCTTTTCCTGACCACCCTAGTAATCCCTTTACCTGTATCATCCGCTTCCCTAAGGTAGGCAAATTCTCCTCGGAAGCTATGCTCCGATGCATACAATGAAGAAGTGTCATCCCTTCTTCAATACTGACATTGCCATCATTACCCTCACGTACTTCGAAACAAACATGGTCAGTAATGAAAGTGATGCTAAGGGGCCAATTTGGCTCGCACACTGGCTGGGTCAGCCAAATGGGTTCACCCCTCAATAAGACCTCACCAATAAAATCATGAGTGCCGATTTCTCCCTCCTTTGGGAGCCTCTTCACGTCAGGGATTTGATAAGAAGAACCAGCCATTGTAAAGGGACTTCAACTGGGCACCCTCTCTTCACTGTTATAGAAAATGTTTGCTTAATTATGCTTTTACCCTTGGTGAAGAGTGAGGGAAAATGGGATTTTACCACCTTATATAGACTACACTGCCCTCAAATGCCCCTCACAAACTGGGAATTCCAATCGCGCCCAAAGGAAGCCAAGCGACGATGAGCCGGGTCGCACTTTGAATCGAGGACCGAAGTAACTCTCATATATCCATGCCCAGTGCCAGGTGAGTTTAGAACCACAGTAGCGTCGGTTGACTTATCACTGAGTGGATTCGAAACAACTTTAGTGCCAGTCACTCGGTGCCAGGGGAGATTCAAATCACCTTAGCGCCAGTTGACTTAGTGTCGATCGCGTTCAAACAATGTTACGACTCGTGCCAACTAAGTTTTTTGTTAGCAACCCAGCGCCAGTTGTGTTTTGAGAGCTCAGCACCGGTTGGACATTCGCAAGAAACCATGATCGCTACACCCAGTCCTGGCTGTATTACAAACAACTTATCGTCACCTACTCTAGGCTGAAGCTGTGATGTGCCATCCCTAGTGGACTTACACACAGGCCATTGCACGAGTAAGGAAGCTGTCCCTCATCCCCTAGTAGGAGTCACACCCATACTGCAGGCTAATATCCCCAGTGGAGTTAGGATAATTTTTACCTCTCCAATTCCCCATGGGTCTGTCTCACACTAAACTAACTCATCCCCAAGAGGTAAATCTCAACTTTCACCCCAGAGAGTACGCGTACCCCCTTAAACCCTGGTGAGGTCTGCCTCTGATGGTCATCCCTCATCAAGTCACCATTTCCTTCTTTGCCCTCTGCTTGTGTATAGCCTTAACTATTTCATCCCTAGGGAGTCAGATTACCATCCACAGACCTATTCCTTGCAGAGCTCCTTCTACCTGGCGACCCACAATATGGTCCAGATGCACGAACCTAAACTCCATGGTCCGAACTATATTACCTTAAACTATAGTGATGGTTTAGATGCATCACCCTAAACTCCATGGTCTTAACTATATGACCTTAAACTATAGCGATGGTCTAGATGCACAACCCTAAACTCCATGGTCCGAACTATATGACCTTAAACTATAACGATGGTCTAGATGCCTGACCCTAAACTCCATGGTCCGAATTATATGACCTTAAACTATAGCGATGGTCTAGATGCATGACCCTAAACTCCATGGTCCGAACTATATGACCTTAAACTATAGCAATGGTCTAGATGAACGACCCTAAGCTCCATGTTCTGAACTATATGACCTTAAACTATAACGATGGTCTAGATGCATGACCCTAAACTCCATGGTCCGAACTATATGACTTTAAACTAGTGGAGGTCTAGTTACATGACCTTAAACTGCATGGTGCTAGTTGCATGACTTTAAATGGATAGTCACGGTCCAAACTATATGACCTTAAACTATAGCGATGGTCTAGATGCATGACCCTAAACTCCATGGTCCGAACTATATGACCTTAAACTGTAGCGGAGTTCTAGTTTCACGACCTTAAACTGCACGGTCCTAGTTGTATGACTTTAAACTGCATAACGATGGTCCAACTGTATGACCTTAAACCACAGTGTACGTCCTAAGCGCATGATGATAAAAGGCTCTGCACCATGGTTCGAACTATATGACTTTAAACTGTAGCGGAGGTCTAATTGCACAACCTTAAACTGCACAGTCCTAGTTGTATGACTTTAAACTGCATAACCACGGTCCTGCTATATGTCCTTAAACCATAGTGCACGTCCTAGCTGACATGATGATAAATTGCTTCGCATAGGTCTAGGAGGTATGACCATAAACTTACGCCCACATATGCGCACATGCCTTTACGTGCACCTTCACACATGTCTTTCCTAACCTACCTGTTAGTGTGCATGTGCCATCTTCATTACCTCTCTGTTGAGTCCATTCACTTGATCACCATACATCATTCCCTTGTGAGTCTCACCCGCGCTCACGAAAAGGCAAACCATCTCGCCATCCGAACTCATTGTAAGTTAGTGGGTCATCATCGTTAACTCACATTTCGTACATCACCCATCTTTCATAGGTTGCCATGAGCCATCTCCCCAAGTGAGTCAAACCTCCACCATATTAACTCCATGGCCTCCACAGACTGCCATTCATCACCATCATGGTCCAGCTATATGATCTTAAACCATAGTGCACATCCAGGCCGCCTGATGTTAAACTGTTTGGCACAGGTCCCGAAGGCATGACCTTAAACACGTCTTCACAAAAAAAGAATAACGGGCATGGTGTATACATTAACAAGGGAATGCTATGAGTAAAAATGATGCATGGACTTGGTCATGAAACCATGAGGAAAAGAGTTCCGCGAATAAAAACCGGGCACGGTGAAAACCTGAAAGGGCATCATGAGTAAAAATGGACAAAGAGGGTGGACATGGCCGAAAGGTCATGGGTAAAAGAGCCCCAAAATTAAAAAGAAGTTGGTGAAAACCGTCTCTACGGCACCACTTCCCAAGTTGAAGTAAAAATCCTCAAAGGACGCTTGGACTAATAAACAGGTCGATGCAGCACACGTCTCAACAGACGGCTTCAGCCAGCACTCCCTTCATCATCACGACGTCCAGGAGGGTGTAGACTTTAAAATCATCCCTCATATTCCTTCTTCTGTCTTGGGTGAACAGGCAGCCCAGTCGACATCCTTCTTCAGTCATAGGTGAACAGGTAGCCTAATCGACATCCTTCTTTAGTCCTGGGTGAACAGGTAGCCCAGTCGACTTCCTTCTTAAGTCCTGGGTGAACAGGTAGCTCAGTCAACTTCCTTCTTCAGTCCCGAGTGTATAGGTAGCCCAATCGACATCCTTCTTCAATCCTAGGTGAACAGGTAGCCCAGTCAACATTCTTCTTCAAGGCTGTGTGACAACATAGCCCAGTCATTATCCCTTCTTTAAGGACCTTCTTCCCATGCATGAAATGTGCATACCCTCTTCTTCTCCTATTATGAACCTCTCTCTCCATGAGGCTAGGTGACAAAGTAGCCTAGTCATCATCCTTTCAAGGTAGGAAAGTGACAAAGACAAGGCGGAACCTGCCAAAAACATTAGCTCATCTAGCCGACATGACCAGACCTTTGGGATCGACTAATAGAACCTGCCCCCAACTGGAATCGGTGCACAAGACCCATAGTAGTACTATGAATGTTAAAAGCAAACCTGGTGTAGCAACCAACAAACACTGCCAAAATAATTTCTCTTCTCCCCCTAAAGTCTCCACAGACGGACCCATGAAAAATGCATCCCTATGTCTGAGCAGCCTAGTTACACCATTACGTGAATATCCTCGATGTTCACAGGGTCCTGTAACTAGGAAGAAAAAAATTAAAAGCCAAAGGAAACTTTCCAAATGATTATCCTTCTCAGCTCTCTTGAAGCACAACATTCGGTGGGGTAAGCTTTTTGAATGTATTTTTTAGCACCTTGGTCCCTGGTAGGAAGCAGGTCAATAAAGCATACAAAACAGTGGAAATTCCTAAAAGTCTCAGAATGGCTCCATAATTGGTCAAGATTTTCATCAAAACTTCAAAATACCACCTGCCAAGTTTCATCACGATCAGATATGTCTAAGGCAATAAACACAAAGAAACAATTTCAGAAAAATCAGTGTCTAACACCTTGAAATAGACCTTGTACATAAAGCTATACTTTTGGAGTGTCAAACTGTTGTGGGACCACTGCCATTAAATACGGCATGGTAGAAAATCCCTATGGGTCATGTTTTGGCTTAATCGAGCACTCCAAGACAAAGTTATGGGTAAAAGACTAAAAAGGGATAGGGTAGATCAGGACGCTCGCATATCCGATCAGCACGAAACCAATTACATTATGTGCGTGAGGTTCGAGGCTATCTCTGGTCTGAACCTGATGTATGATGACTGGTTGGATTTCACACACGAAGGCATCAAAACTGCTGTAAATTTCGACTGCCGGACTTCAAGATTCGGGAAAAAAACTTAAGACCACGAAATCTTCATCCGGACATGAACTCAAGCTACGTTCGTTGCAACATGATCGTGAAGGTATGCTCAATGTGATTCAATGAGGACATCATGAAGAAACATCAAGGAACGAGCACACAATCGATCAAAAGTTTTCAAGATTCATCCAAGATTCAAGTCTCATGATCATGCCTAAAAAACATGATTCATGGCTCAAAGTTGGTATCAAATTGATCGCCATGCCGAGCCTTACTAGAAACTAATAAATTTTCGATTAAATGGGCATCAAAACAACCTCGAGTTTTCCACGGAATATAATGCAAGATCTTGGGCAGCAACAAGAACTGTTTTAGGATTTCACACATTAATTGACAGGGGAAAAACAGTCCTTTTGCACCCATTTTTAGAATTTCTTTAAAATCAATTAAATTGTAATTATCATCAATTTAGTTAGTTTTTGGGCATCCACCCATGTTTGGTCCTAATTCTATACAAGCATGCAAACCTAAATTGTAAGGGACCCCTCGGTTCATTCCTGAGATCATTCAATAGAAATTTCCATTCTTACTTGAGCTTGTGAGTACATATTGGAGAGAGAGAGAGGAGAGAGAAGAAAAGGGATGATACTCTTCGAGCAGGTAACTTTCTCTCTCCTTCCCTCTTTCTCTCTCCTCTTATCTCTCTTCTTCTCACCTCAATCTCTTTCTCACTCTTCTTCTTATTTCTCTCTCTTTCCCCGATCACAACTGGTGCAAGCCTAGCATCGGTTGGTTCTTCTCTCGCTCATTCCCAGTGCCGGTTGGTTCTCCTCTCTCTCATTCCCAATGTCGGGTGGGGTTCCTCTCTTCTTCCATCATTCGCAATACCAGGTGTGATTTTCTCTCTCTTCTTCCTCCATCCCAACATCGGGTGAGGTTTTCTCTCTCCTCTTCCTCCATCCCAATGCTGGGTAGGGTTTTCTCTCTCCTCTTCTTTCATTCTCAACATTGGGTGGGGTTTTCTCTCTCCTCTTCTTCCTTCATCTCAGTGTTGGGTGAGGGTTTTCTCTCTCCTCTTCTTCCTTCATCCTAACATCGGGTGGGGTTTTCTCTTTCCTCTTCCTTCATTTCAACGACGGTTGGATTTCACTCTTCTCTCTTATCACAGTCAACGGAGCCTAGTACTGGTTGGATTTGCCTCTTTTTTATTGCAGTCGGTGAAGCCTAGCGTCGACTCAATCTCTCTCCCTTGCTTCTCTCCAATTACAACCGGCATAAGCCTAGCACTGGGTGGTTCTCTTCTCTTCCCCTCTTCTCATCTGACATAGTCGGTGAAGCCTAGCGCCGACTGCTTTCTCTCTTTTCTTCTGAAACAGTCAGCAATGTTTAACGCCGACTGTATTTTCCTTCCCTCTCTCTTTTATCCTCTCGTTTCTTCTCCCTCCCTCTGTCTGTTCCCTTCTTCTCTTACCTCAGCCTTTCCCCCATAACCACCACGTTGCTATTCTTTCGTTCAGCTAAGAGGGATTGAGGCTAGCCTCTCATAGAAGTCCTGTCGTCTAGCCATAATGTTGGTGTGCTAGGATTGCTTGGCCCGCTTTATTATCACGACAGATTGACCATCATCCTTAGCTAGTCGATATTGGTGATGACATTTAGTAGTGATCCCGTGAGTCGATCTTGGTACCATGCTTGTTTAGCTACCACGTCAGTCCAATTACTCGCTAGCCTAATCCTCTCACTCAATCGAACTCTTCCCTCCCCCATCTTTCTTCTCTTCTTCTTTTTGAATGCACATGTTTGTGTACGTTCATCAAAGAAGAAAAGGGTGAGGTATGACCCTCCCATCTTACAACCTTTACCATGTATGTATGTGATTGCAGAAAGCAAGAAGAATAAAAGCCAAGGGAGGCGATTTCGATCCAGTTTCTTTACTGGGGGGCTTTCTTCATGATCTAAGAGGGCGTCCACGTGAGCCAACCCGAGTAAGTCTCAAACCCACCTTTAAAATTCCTCTCTCACTGATTGGGAACACCTGTCCTTGTTCTCGAACGAGGTTCCCGAGAGAGCGATCTCAGAAGCGTCCTAGGTCTTCTCTCGAAACCCGAGACGCATGCCGCCCGATGATTCAAGATTTGAAGGGTGAGATCGAGGCATCTAACCAAACACCTGCTAAGTTTTTTCACAATCTGATGAGTTTAAGGTAGTGCAGATGCAAAAACAGTTTCTAAATTTGACATCTCACAAACTAAAAATGGACCTTATAACTAAATCCTTATCACCGGAGCATCAAACGATCATGAAACTACCGCCATTGGATCCGGAACATTAAAAACCATTAGGGACAAAGTTTCGGCTTGATTGACTATTTCTGTACCAAGTTATGACCAAATTACCCAAAAAGGGTGGGTCACACACTGTTACGGTGCCCCCTCAGTGAACTAGTTTTGATTAATGGAAACTACGTTTTTTGATTTCTGACTCAACTTTGGACACTCGTATCTTCATCATCCTGGGTCGGAATGAGCCTAAATTTTGGGACATGTTCGTCTTGTTTGCCTGATCGATTTGATACATGGCAGGCCCCGTGGCGTGCCTCGAGCTAAGAGAAAACCTAGATAGAAGATCACGAGTCGAAGCAAAAATGTAGAATTTTCAACAAGCGCGCTCCTTGATTGAGTGGCCACATCAAGATGCTCGCACGTCGGTTCGGCAGGAAACCAGACCCTTTGTGACCACTGCATCAAGGGCTTCACCTGAGTAGAACCTTGCGTGCTATGGACAGTTAGATTCACTGCATGACCGAGATAAATTTGCTGCACTTTTTGGCAACCGAAAGGCAATTTCTGGCCAAAATACCTAATTTGAAAAACAGTCGTTCAGGCACCAGATCAAGCGACGTTCTTTGTCAAATGTTCATGGCGACATGGTTGTCAATATGCAGTGAAGAAATGAAAGAAAAATTAGGAAACGAGTGTAATCTTGAATTAAAGATCACACATTTCTCATGTCATGATCACAGCCGATCCACGGCTCGAGATGCATAGCAAAACGACCGTCTCCCCGAGCTGATCATGAAAGCAATATTTTTTTGGTCGGACAGAGGCTAGAAAGACCTCGAACTGTTCATATAAGATCACAAGAGTTACGTGGCCAAGACAGGGACTAAATCTTAATTTAAGGAAATGTGGGCAAGGGGCAAAATCGTAATTTTGCCCCTATTTTTTTTGTTTTTAGTTAATTCATTTAAATGCTATTTCTTTAACAATTAGGTCAACTATTAGACATCCACCCATGTTTGGATGACCAAACTATAAATGCATGCGATGTAAACATTGAAAGGACCCATTGATTAATTGAAAAATTATTGGCTACTGTTCATCTTTGGGTGACGTTTTTCCTTGT
The DNA here is from genome assembly GCF_000471905.2 of Amborella trichopoda. The sequence continues at coordinate 2,096,634 of NW_006499819.1, read as the reverse complement.
TGGAGAGAGAAAGAGAGAAGATAAAAGACTTTGAGCAGGTACCCTTGAGACCCATAGGCATGCAAATTATGCAAAGGGAAGGACCCAGCACGTTCGGGGCAAGTAAATTTGTGAATCCCTTGGCCGAGAACTGCATGGTTGTCAGTGTCATAGGAGATGACCCAACCCTACAGCCCCTATGGTGCCAAGACCATCATGCACCAGTCCTCGCCTAGTCTCCATACAAGACTTGAGCTCATTCAGGGCATGTCGAACCTCTGTTGACCGACCAGTTGCAACCAGTCGGGTGGGCACGCAAGATCCTGACCTCGCAAGAGACCTATCTCCCTGAGGAGAGAGTCAGTGTGATGCTCATCGAGCAACCTAACAAGTAGTAGGAAGATTGTCTGACTCGGATTAAGAGTATGATAGCTCGAGCAATGGAGAAGTTCGAATTGGTGGACAGTGCCTAGCCCCTTGAGAATTCACCTCACCATGGGGCCAATTCTCCAGAGCTCCCCCATCCGGCTGGGGAAGCATCAAGGCACCCACCTCCTCCTAGCTCTCATGGTCACTCTTTCCCTCATCGAGTCTCACAAGCTAACATCAATGCCATTGTCAGCCATAGCTTGTGAAGCAGACAGATCCCGAGCGTACAAGATACAACCCTGTATCGGAAGCCCTATCCCTCCTACATGGACCAGCTCTCATTTCCCCCTAGTTATTAGAAGGGGAGACTCCTTGTCTTTAACTATACGAGTTCTCCTCACCAGCATATCGCTCATTTTATTTCGGCATGGTTCAAGTTGTATGCCCGGCTTCCCTCGAACTCAGTGCAAAATTGGGGAGAGATGGAGCACTTGTTATATAAGCGCTTCTATGAAGTCGAAAGAGAAGTGCAAGCCATTGAGCTTCTCACAATGACCTAGGGCCCGGATGAGCCGGTTGATCAATTCATTGCAAGATGGAGAGACTTGGTTGTGCACCAGACCACCCTTGTGCCTTAGATTGATGTTATTCAAACATATGTACACAACATGTGGCTGGAGATCTCCTTGCATGTCGAGGCTTCAAACCGTACTTTTATATTGGATCTCATCTCTAAAGCAGTCCACATAGAAAGCCTCTTTAAGCATCATGGCAGGCCCCAAGTGCAAGCATCAAGTGGGGGAAACAATTGAAACTCCGATAAATCTCGCCCCAATTCTTGGGGCAATGAGCCGACAGGGATGATCAGCGTCGTTGTCACTATATTTGATCCCAAGAAAGCCTCTCCCAAAACCCTAGATTTCTCCAAAGGGGTGAACCTCGCGAATACTCAAGGGACACCTCAGGAAAGACAACAACAAGCCCAGTTCTACAATAGGGTGCCTCCACCTTCGAACCTTTATGGAAAGGACTATTGGGAAGAGAAGAGAAACAAGGTTTATAAATTTGATAAGGAGTGGATCCCGAACTTACTCCAGATGTTGTTAAAACGAAAAATGATTACCTTGCCTGAGATGAAGAAGCCAAAAGAAGCTGATCTTGTCACCCACAGGAATTACTGTGCCTATCACAAAATGTTGGGGCACTCTGTTCAAGAGTGCTTTATTCTCGAAGACCACATTGAAGCTTTAATCCAAAATGGGCAAATACAACTCGACAGTCCCATGAAAGAATTCGAGGCAGTTGAGGCATCCCACATTGTGATGTGTCAAGAAGAAGATGAGCAAAAAGATTATCTTGATGAACTACCACCAGACCTTCTTCAGGCAATGTTCTGTATGATGATTCAAGTAGGGGTAGTTGCATTGCGGTCATCGAGATAGCCTAGATTCATTGCTCCAGGGACCGAGCATCTCTGGTGCCCATCCTACCAGATACGTGGCCATGATCTGGATATGTGGTTCACCTTCCAAGTCGTAGTGATGGAGAAAGTGCGAATAGGGTACTTTGTTGCCCACATCCCAAAAGATGATACTCAAACCTCTGAGTCGCCAACACACGGAGTCACTCAGACCCATACCTCTTGCGACGGCGTGCTACCTGGATTTTCTAGTTCGGGCGAACCCTCCACGTCCCAACCGTGACAAATTTATCGAGGGTGGAGTAGGATGAAGTCCATGACAAGATTGGTGGTTCGCCAAACAAGGAAAGCTCCAAAGCCTCGTGAACCCGGTGAGCCTACGCCAGCCAAGAAAAGGGGTAAGAGTTCCACGAGACAATTCCTCCATTATCAACATTGCGGGATTTCTTCCCTGAGTCAGTCGCTTCTGAAGACCAAGACCCGCATCTTAGTCAAGAAGGCATTCTTAAACATTCCTTTGCTCAGGTTCCCAATAATGTCCGACAAGGGTGATGACATTAAAAGCACCCCTCAACGGTCCAAGCAGGGCAAAGACCTTAAAGATCCCCTACACATGTCTGCAAGGGTGACAACATTAAAAGCACCCCTCAACAATCCAAGCAGGGTAGAGACCTAAAAGATCCCCTGTGCACATCTAAGTCCGGTGATGATGTTAAAAGTTACCTGGTTTGTTCCAAATCAAGTGATGACCCTAAACGCTCTCTCCCTTCTTCTTCTTTATCCTTGACCCTTCTACATCATCTTCTTCTTCTAACACGTTTTTTGCAGATCTGACTTTTGAATTCCCCGACTTTGAGGCTTATGACAAAGGGCTAAAAAGTTGCAACATTAGCAGGTGGCATAAAAAACAACTGAAAAAGACGGTGGCCCAAGCCCTTGGGTTCCTGACAGTCGCTGACGCCTTATCGTCTAGAGCCAACAAGAAGTTTCCTCCCATTACCAAGGAGCTTATCGAGCAACACAAGGACCTTAAGCCCAAGAAATCTTGGTGGTCTCTTGAGCTTGAGCATCGGCTGAAAGAGTCGAGAGGGAAAAACCTCCACTCTCATGAAGCATGTCACATGGTGCAGATCTCTAAAACAATGACCAACACTGACCAAATTGTTCTCAGGTCAGGGAAGAGGTTACAGCCGCCCATGTAGAAACCAAGACTCTTGAAGTGTCCTAGTCTGCCACTCATCCCATACCCAAATACCCCAACGAATCACCAACACTTTGCTAAACCATCTTCTCCATCAACCTTCATTCTGTCAACACATACTCTTATTATCCAATCTAACCAATTTGCAATGGACTTGGCCGTACGACCTGGCAAGTCGGCACCAAATTCAGTTGCGCACCCTTTGCCTACCCAATCCATACAACCTCTCCATTCCATTCTAGCTGTACAGTAAAGTCAACTGGTACCCTAGAATAGCTTTCCACCACCATAGCCTACCCCACAACCTTCCATACCACCTAGACCCGTGGCGAGTCCAGGAGTTCAAAGGGTTGACAATGAAAAGGTCAAGTATGACATGGTTGGGCACCTGAGGAAGCTCCCTGCCCTTCTCAGCATCTATGATGCCCTTATGCTCTTGAGAGACTAACGTATGGCCCTCGTTCAAGCTCTCTCCTGCCCCAAGTATATGAGACCAAAATAAATGCCATTAAAGTTACCCTGTAATCCTAAACAACTGTTTGGCCATCACCTTCTCGGATGACGACCTCCAGTTGGGTGGAAAGTTCCACAATTGACCTCTTTTTATAACCAGCGAGTTGGACACATGTCCCATCAGTCGAGTTATGCTGGATGGGGGATCGGTAGTTCACTTCATCTCGAGAAGAAATCTTACCCACCTAGGGTTGGGTGTTTGAACGTATTTTTCAGCACCTTTGTTCCTGGTAAGAAGCAGGTCAATAAAGCCTACAAAATAGTGAAAATTCCTGACAGTCTCAAAATGGCACTAGAATTGGTCAACATCGTCATTAACACTTCAAAAGACCACCTGCTAAGTTTCATCGCGATCAAACATGTCTTAGGTAGTGACCACGGTGAAATAATTTTAGCAAAATCGGTCTCTAACACCCTGAAACGGACCCTACAACTGAAACTACATTTTTAGTGTCTCAAATCACTAGGGAACCACTAACATTAGATTCGGTAGAGTCAAAAACCCCTATAGACCATGTTTCGACTTAATCAGACACTCCAAAACAAAGATATGAGCAAAACATTGAAACATGAGGGGCCACACACTATTTCCTTGTGGCCTCACCACTCCAATGCACCATTAAAGGTGGCTGTTTTTATAGTCACGGGTAGTTAATTTTGGGGCCCGTAACTCACTCGTTCTAAGTCGGATCTCTCCCAAATTTGCTGAGTATATTCGTCTCATCAAGATGAACAATTCGATATGTGGCACACCTTGAGACGATGTCTGAGCGGGGAGAAAAGCTAGAGAGAAGTTCCCAATCCGTGAAGAAATTACAGAAAATTCAACAGAAACAAGTCTCGCTCGATGGACCAAATCAGGACGCTCGCGCAATGGATCAACGTGAAACCAATTCCATTGTGTACGTAAGGTCTAAGGCTACCATTGGTCTAAACCCCGTACATGATGGACGGTCAGATTTCATGCACGAAGTGGACAAAGTAATTGAAATTCAGGCCAAAACTCAAAAAATTGTGAAATCTTCGTTCGGGCTCTAAACCGCATTCCATTGATTGCCACGCGATCATGACGGCATGCTCAATGAACTACGATGAAAAAATGATAGAAAAACATTAAGGAACTATCGCAATATCGATCTAAAGTTTCAAAAATTCAAACAAATTTCAAGTCTCATGATCATGGCTCAAAAACGTGATTCATTGGTCGAAGTTGATATCCAAACAATCGTCATGCTGAGCCCTACAAGAAAACAATAATCTTTCGATTAAATGGGCATCATAACACCCTTGAGTCAGCCTTGGAAGATCATTCAAGATCTCGAGCAACAGTAGGGACTGTTCTAAAATTTCAAACATTGTTAGGCAGGGGCAAAACAATCCTTTTGCAACAAGTTTTAGAATTTATTTTTATTCAATTAAATCTTAATTTTTAGCAATTAGGTCTAATTTTGATCAATCCACCCATGTTTGGGCACAATTATATATAAACAGGAACTGCCTCATTGTAAACAGACCCCTCGATCTTTAGTTAATTCTGGGAAGATTTAATAAAATTTCGATTCCTTCTTGTGCATGTGAGTACGTCTTGAAGAGAGAGAGGAGAGGGAAGAAAAGGGTCGGTACCTTTCAGGTAGGCAACTTTCTCTCTCTTCTCTCTCTTCACTCTACTCTCTTTCACTCTTCTCTCTTATCTCTTCTCTCTCTTGCTCTCTCTCTTCTCTCTTTCTCTCTCTCCCTCATCTTCTTTTCTTGTCTCTATCTTCTTCTGTCAACTGGTGAGACCTAGCACCGGTTGGTCTTTTCTATCTTCTTTTGCCAACTGACGAGGCTTAGCACTGGTTGGTCTTCTCTTTATTCTTCTACTAGTCGATGAGACTTAGCGCCGGTTGGTCTTTGCTCTCCACTTTTAGCAGTCAAAGAGACCTAGCATCGGTTGGTCTTCTCTCTCTTCTACTATCAGTCGGCAAGACCTAGCGTCGGTTGGTCTTCTCTCACTTGTTCTATCAGTTAGCGAGACCTAACGGCCGTTGGTCTTCTTTCCCTTCTTGTATCAGTCATCGAGGCCTAACACTGGTTGATCTTCTCTCTCTTCTTCTACCATTCGGTGAGATCTACTGCCTGTTGGTCTTTTCTCTCTTCTTCTATCAGTCGACGAGACCTAGCGTCGGTTAGTCTTCTCTCTCTTCTTCTACCAATTGATGAGACCTTGCATCGATTGGTTTTCTCTCTCCTCTTCTACAAGTCGATGAGACCTAACACCAGTTGGTTTTCTCTCTCTTTGTCTACTAGTCGACCAAACCTAGCATCAATTGGTCTTCTCTCTCTTCTTCTACCAATTGACAAGACCTAACGTCGGTTGGTCTCTCTCTCTTCTTCTACCAGTTGAAGAGATCTAACGTCAGTTGGTCTACTCTCTCTTCTTCTATCAGTCGACGAGACTTGGCACTGGTTGGTCATCTCTCTCTTCTTCTGTTAGTCAGCGAGACCTTATGCCAGTTGGTCTTCTCTTTCTTCTGCTATTAGTCGGTTTGACTTGAGGCCGGTTGGTCTTCTCTCTCCTCTTCTGTCAGTCGGCGAGACCAAGCATCGGCTGGTTTTTCCTTTCTTCTTCTGTCAGTTGGCGAGACTTAGTGTCAATTAGTTCTCTTCATCTTTTCTCATCTGACACAGTCGGTGAAGCCTAACGCCGACTGCTTCCTCTCTCTCCCATCTCCTGAAACAGTCAGCAATGTCTGGCGCCGACTGTATCTCCTCTTCCTTCTTTTCCCTCCTCTCTTTCTTCTTCTCTCTCCTTCCATCCATTCCCTTCTTTTCTTTAACCATTCCTTTTCTACTCTTCATTCGACCAAGAGGAATTGAGGTTAGCATCTCATGGCAATCCTGTCGTATAGCCATAACGTTGTTGCGCGAGTTTCGCTTGGCCTACTTTACTGCCACAATAGACCGACCATCATGCTTAGCTAATCGATATTAGCAATAGCGTTTAGCAGCAATCCCGTGAGCCGATCTCTGTTACCGAGACCGTTTCGCTACCACGTTACGCTAATTATCCACCAGCCTAGTCACTGCTCTGATCTTCCTGCTTGGTCAGATTCTTCTTTCCCCGCGTCTTTCTTTCTTCTATTTGAATACGTATGCTTGCGTATGATCATGAAAGAGGAAAAAGGTTCAGATCTGACCCACCTGTATCATAACATTTGTCATATATGTGTGTGATTATAGGAAAGTAAAAATAAGAAGAATACTACCCAAGGGAGGCGATTCCGAACTAGTTTCAATATTCGGGGGCGTTCTTCATGATCTAAGAGGGGCCCCATGTGAGTCAGCCCGAGCAAGTCCCAAACCCACCATTAAATTCTTCTCTCACCGGTTGGTAATACTTGCCCCCATTTTCGAACAAGTTTCCCGAGAGAGCTATCTCGTAAAGATTTCGGGTCTCTCTCAAAGCCCACGACGCATGCCGCCCAATCCTCCAGGGATCTGGAGGGCAAGATAGAGGCACTTAACCTGCTTGGCGACTCAATTAGGGACTTACTACCCCTTAGTTGGATCGTTCTTGTTTGGCTAGTTTCTTCTTTATCTGCTTTCATTCTCTTTTCACATTCACTTATGGCTGTTGGGTTCAATAACCCATTTATTTGGATTGGGGATTTTCTTATCCCCTTATTTGAGAGTGACCTTATGGAACAAAGTCCTTCAACTTCGTTCCCAACCATCCTTCTGAGCAAAAACCTCTTGTCAAGCTCCCAAGTCTTAACCTGGACTGGTGTGAGGAGGGACTTGAAGGTCCCTCACTCCCTATAGCTTCTCTTTGGTGGAAACTTCACCAAGGCACCTTGCATGGGCAGCACTTATGTTGCCCCACAAGTCACTTGCCGGTCGAGTTCCTAAGGTATGCCGGAAGGCTGCCCAATCCATTTCTACAAAAGGCAAGCAAGTTTCCATTGCTCCTGTGGGTCGCCATAAGGCTACCCCCTACATTTCTACATCATTGGTCTCTATCCCTAGAGGATCAACACATCGAGGTGGAAACCCTACGGTCTCCACCCCACACACACCACAAGGCTCGTGGGTCACCCACTCAAGTCACACCTCGGAGCAACCCTTCTGTTACCTTGAGTCCGTGTCCATGATTGAGCCTTCCAAAATCTAGTCCTGCACATGCCACTCATGTACATCTCATTGCTCGGGCAACACCATTATTGCGCCAACCCGAGTACACAGGAGACAACCTTCTCGTCCCCCTCCTATGCACACACAAGCGCACTCTATAAAGGGCAGGCCTGCACATGTTCTCTTACAGACACCTGCTCATAGTTCTCGGCCTCCTAAGGCCAGATCACTTGCACGAGCTCAGATTTACCCTCAGGTCTCCCATATTCCTTCTTCAAGGGGTGCACAAGCGTCGCCATCTCAGAGGTCCCCTCATCCTCGATTCGAGCCTCCTCATGAGTCTACCCTGCTCCTGCTTCCTCCTCCCTCATTGAGCAAGCACCTCCAGTCATGATACTCAAAGATTTTTTCCAAGAGTACCATTTTGAACCAGCCTCAACACTTTGATCATGCCTCTGGAGCTCATAAGAGAGCTCGGGGCATGGACCTCACAAAAGATCGAGTCCTTCATCCTCCCCAACCCAAGATCAGTTCCTGGCCCTCATCCATTGCCGCACCTGATAGGGACAACTATCTCCTGTGTGAGAGGAGTTGACCTGTTGCGACTTAGATTGCAGTTTTAGCGCGAGGTCCATCAAAACCTCAAGGCTAAACATGATGGAGGTTTACGAATTTATACTAGGGAGGTGACTAAGGCAATAAAAACAGCCAATTTTGACGACCCTCTTCACTTGAATCCCTTCTACCCCTTCAGATGATGAAGCCTGAAGAAGAGCTCAATGAGCCCTGTGTTGGGGTTACTGTCGTAGAAGAATACCCAGCCACTCAACAGCCACAGTCCTAAGACCATCGAGAACCATTCCAAATGCGATCTGCATACAAAAGTCGAGTTCAGTCAGGGCATGCGGACCCCTTATTGACTGACCTACCATGTACAACCCGTCAAGCTCGTAAACCCTATGTTGCCACTAATGTCGACCCCCATAATGAAACAGTCAGCGTAATGGTTGTAAGCAAGCCCAGTGATGCGCAGGAGGATCATATGAACAAGTTTGAGGACATGGTGCACGTGATGATGGAGAAGATCTATCATATTGATGTGGCACGCCAGTCGGCTAACCATGAGGTCAATTCCCATCACTCTTCTGGTGTACCTCCACGTCAGCCTCCTCTATGTACCTCACAGGACAATTCTGTCCCTCATCAGGTTTCTCAGTCAAATATTAATGCTACGGTCACCCATAGCCTAAAGAACAAACAAATTTGGGCATACAAAGTGCGACGCCAAATTAAAGACCATATCCTTCCTATATTGATCAGGTCCCTTTCTCCTCAGACTATAAGAAAGGGAAGTTTCTTATATTCAGTGGAATCACCTCCCCAAACCAGCATGTCGCCAACTTCTAGGCAGCATGTCGGGAAACATCAGCTAGCGAGAGACTTCTTCTCTACCAGTTCGTTGAGACCCTTGATGGCTCAGCATTCCATTGGTATGCCCGACTTCCTCCAAACTCGGTTCATACATGGGAGGAGATCGAGAAACTATTCTATCAGCGCTTCTATGAGGTTGAGAGAGAAGTTCAAACCATCGAGCTTCTCACCTTGACTCAAGACCCTGATGAGCCCGTATATCAGTTCATATCAAGATGGAGAAACTAGGCTTCCCGACATCCTAATCCTAAGCACGAGAAGGAAGCAGTCCAAACTTGCATGCGGAACATGCGACCTGAAATAACTCTACATGTCGAGACCTCTAATCCGACCTCCATGTCAGAGTTGATCTCTAAATCAGTTTGTATAGAAAGTTTGTCATGCCATCATGGTGGGTCACGACAACCATGTACAAGTTCAACGAACAACCGGGGCAATGGTGGCTCTCGAAATAACACACGGGGTAGCCAACAGAAATGGGTAATTAGTGCAGTCGTTATGGTCATTGATTCAAAGAAGGCTTGCTCCCAAACTTTAGACCTCTTTAAAGAGGTAAGAACGACGAAGGTAACACCCCAGGCTGGCAAGCTGCAACAGTCGTACAATCGGGTACCGCCACCAGCCAACATTGATCGGAGTGATTATTTCACCAGGCATAGGAATAAAGTCCATCCCTTCGAGAAGGAATGAGTCCCTGTGCTATTCCAGTTATTATTGGAGTAGAATATGATCCAACTGCTAAAAGCCAAGTTCCCTAAGCAATCTGGCCTTGACACTCAGGCAAATTATTGTGCCTACCATCAGAGGATCAATCATCTCATAGATGACTGATTCTGAAAGGTCAGATAACTTGAAGATTTAAAGAAGGCCTTAAGGGCAACTTGGGCCTCCCATGCCGTAATCATTCAAGAGGAGGATGAAATGCTAGGTATCCTCTACTCCCTCTTCATTATAATGCTTCAGGAAGGCATAATCACACTAAAGCAAGCAAGGCAACTTCGCCGCCTTGCTAAGGGGATTGAAGATCATTGGTGCCCATTCCATCAGATAAGTGGTCATTATTTGTCAGAATGCACAACTTTCCTTGATATATTCACAGAAAAGATACAAGAGTGTCAAGAATTTTACAACCTCCTGGTAAGTGATTCCCAAATCACTTCCTCATAAGGGCAAGAAGATCTCACATGGTAGGACCTTCTGATCAATGACCTAGACTCTGCAGAACCATCGACTTCCCAGCCATGGATGATTTACCATGGTTGAAGCAGACTCAAGTCCTTAAGACGAGAAGCGGTTTGCCAAGCTTGAGCGGTTTGCCACCCTGCGAGATGTATCAAACATCACTTTAGAAAACCAGAAAGAGAGAGGCACCAAGGGCTGCTCGCCGACGAAACAAGACCGCTCAACCCACAGTTGAGCAAGAATTTCTCAGGCCCCTTCCTCTGTTGCCAACTTTGCTGGACTTCATCCTCGGCACGATCCTTTTTCCTTCTTCATCCTGTCAAGAAGACGTCCCCATGCCATCTTCCACTCAGCAAACGTCCAATGAGGGTGACGACGTTAAAAGCACTCCCCAACGGTCTAAGCTAGGGAAAGACCTAAAAGACCCTCTATAACCATCCAATCCTGGTGATGACGTAAAAAGATGCCCAGATCGGTCTGATGAGGGGAATGACCTTAAAAGTCCTCCACTTTTTAGCCCTTCTGCACCTTCTTCTCTTGCTTCTCATTCTCTTTCTCCTATGTTTTCTTCAGGTACAACCTTGATGTGCTCAAACCTCGAGGCTCTCGATCGATAATTTGAAGGAATCAATATAAGCAAGACGCATTGAAAGCGATTGAGAAAGACCCTGGCACAAGCAGCAGGATTCCTAACAGTTGCCGATGCCCTGACAACTAAAGCCCAGAAGAACCACCTTCATCAAAGAAGCACAATAAGTCGAAGCCAAAGAAGCCCTAGTGGCCCTCTGAGCCCTACTTCGAGCAGAGATTAAGAGAGTCGAGGGGGCAAAGTTTCCACTCTCAAGAAACTTGTTACATGATACAAGTCTATGAAACACCAACCCGTGTGGACCAAACACTGCAGATAGCTTCTCAAAGACTGAGTGATTCGCATTGACATACTTGTTGCACTACAATCGTTGAATCCCAAATTCCTTGCGATCTCCATGATGAACTCTTGCAGTCCGAGAAACAACCCCCGTTAATAAAAGACCCTTCCCTTCCTTAAACGGGGAAAGATGCAGAAATTAGAATCCACTCTGGGCCTCTATCGGAGGCAGAGATGTCAAAATCATGGGTCTCTGCATTTGAGGTCAATCAAAAGATCCTTGAAAACAATGATGAAGAGTTGCAAGAGATTGCAAAAGAATTGGAATAAGGTTGTCTGGCTACAGCTGATGAACTCGAAGAAATAAATCTTGGAGATGAAGCGGACCCCTGACCTACCTTCATTTCAACAAGCATGCCTTTAGACGCGAAAGAGGAGTTCATTACCTTTTTGAAAACGAACTGGGATGTCTTTGCTTCGCATTATTATGAGATGCCCGGTTTAGACCCTCAAGTTACCGTACACCGTCTCATCATTGATCCGACTGTCAAGCCTGTCAAACAAAAATCAAGAGGGTTCAGGCCTGATCTTGAAATGCAGATAGATGCTGATATAACTAAGCTTAGACAATAATGTTTCATTCATGAAGTCAAGTACCCGAAATGGCTAACAAATGTCGTTTCAGTCAAGAAGAAGAATGGTCAAATCAGGGTCTGTATTGGCTTTTACGATTTGAATACCGCTTATCCCAAGGATAACTTCCCGTTGCCATTCACTGAGATGCTCATCGACTCCACAGCTCATTTTCATATCTTTTCCTTCATGGATGGATACTCCGGTTATAATTAGATAAGGATGGCGCCTGAGGATGAAGAGGCCACAACATTCTTAACTCCAAAAGGGGTCTTTTGTTACACAATGATGCCTTCTGGATTCAGTGCCACATATTCGAGAGCAATGACGACCATTTTTCGAGACATGATGAACAAAGAGGTGGAGTGTTATGTGGATGACTTGGTGATAAAATCCAAAGAGAAGGATGCTCATATGAGAAATCTTGAAAAGGTGTTCAAACTCTTGCGTCTCAATAAGTTAAACATGAACCCGCTGAAATGTGCTTTTGGCATACGTTTGGGAAAATTATTGGGGTTCATCATCAGACATCGAGGGCTTGAGGTTGAGCCATTCAAGATCAAGGCAATCCAATAAATGCTGTCACCAAATTCACTTCGAGAACTGCGCTCCATCAAAGGGAAACTGACATACATTCGTAGGTTTATCTCAAACCTCTCAGATCGTTGTAAACCCTGTACACACCTGCTAAAGAAAGATACACCATTCATCTGGGATGAAGCATGCCCTTGACGACATCAAACATTATATACTCAAATCTCCAGTACTCTCTACACCAGTATTGGGAAAGCGCCTCATTCTATACATGTCTGCTTTAGATGAGTCACTCGGAGCATTGTTGACACAAAACAATAAAAAGGGAAAAGAGACTGTGTTATATTACCTCAGCCATAGGACCAGGGGTCCAAGAAGAATTATCCCCTAATAGAAAAGATGTGTCTAGCCCTGATCTTCGCAGTACAGAAGCTCTGTCATTACTTGCTTGGTCATGGAGTAAAACTTATATCAAAATCTGACCCTGTAAAGTTTCTCATGACATGCCCATGCTTGTCAGGACGCCTTGCTAAGTAGGCATTATTGCTGATGGAGTTCAATGTCATGTATATCCCCAGAAGGCCATCAAGGGCCAAGCCTTGGCTGATTTTCTCGTGGCACACCCCATATCGGCAGAATCTCCTTTATCAAGCGACCACCCTGATGAAGAAGTATTCTGTGTTAACCTTGTTCATGCGTGGGAATTATACTTCGACTGTGCTTTCTAATCAGATCGAGGAGGCACCGGAGTAGTATTCTTGACTCTGAGAGGTGGAGTATTGCCACTTTCTTTCTCTCTCGCTAAAGCCGGTTCTCATAGTGAGGCAGAATATCAGGCCCTTATAATCAGACTCGAGATAGTCTTCGATCTCGACTTGAAGTAGCTTAAGATCTATGACGACTCTGAGTTGGATATACGGAAACTCAAAGAGATTTATGATGTGAGAAAAGACACTCTCAAGCCTTATCACGATACTGCAAAATTGTATATCACCCAGTTTGAAGTTGTATCCCTAAGTCACATTCCCAAGAGGCTAAATTCGCAGGCCAATGCACTCACAAAGCTCAGCGCTACAATTCAGTGGTCCTCATCAGGACCCACGCTTGTTTTGGTGGAAGAATGGAGACACATCGAACTAAGAATCGAGATCGATGCAGATGACGAGAGAATATCTTCACTGAGTGTCCCCCTTATCCATTCAGAACACTTCTATCGACAAAAGAAGTAATCAAAATTGAACAAGCAATAACACATAGTCAAGGAGCTAAGGGTCAAAATCAGGGGCCAGAATGCTTTGACCCGATGTGCGCAGAAATTGAGTAGGTAGAAGATTGAAGAGAGCCCACCACCAGTTTCTGAAAACATGGAAGGCTCCCAGAAGATCATGCCAAACGCAATAGCATACGTCAAATGTCCACCAAGTATATCTTGCTTGAAGGAGATGCTCTCTTCAGACAGCCATTTGATGACATTTTTCTTAGATGCGTCGATATCTAAGGAGCAAGTAAGGTGTTCTTCTATCAATTGGTGGGACCTAACGCCTGTTGGTCTTCTTTCTCTTCTTCTACCAGTCGGTGAGGCTTAGCACCAATTGGTCTTCTCTCTCTTCTTCTACCAGTCGGTGAGACCTAGCACTGATTGGTCTTCTCTCTCTTCTTCTACCAGTCGGTGAGACCTAGTGCTGGTTTGTCTTCTCTCTCTTCTTCTATCAGTCGGTGAGACTTGGCACCGGTTGGTCTTCTCTCTCTTCTTCTGTCAGTCGATGGGACCTTGCTCTAGTTGGTCTTCTCTTTCTTTTGCTATCAGTCGATGAGACTCGGCGTTTATCTATCTTCTCTCTCCACTTCTGTCAGTCAGCGAGGCCTACAGCCAGCTGGTTTTTCCTCTCTTCTTCTGTTAATTGGCGAGACTTAGCCTCAATTGATTCTCTTCCTCTTTTCTCATTTGATATAGTCGGTGAAACCTTGCACCGATTGCTTCCTCTCTCTCCCATCTCCTAAAACAGTCGGCAATGTCTAGCGTCGACTGCATCTCCTCTTCCTTCTTCTCCCTCCTCTCTTCCTTCTTCTCTCTTCTTCCGTCCATTCCCTTCTTCTCTTTAACCATTCTTCTGCTACTCTTTCATTTGACCAAGAGGGATTGAGGTTAGCATCTCATGGCAGTTCTGTCGTCTAGCAGTAACGTTGTTACGCCTGGTTCTCTTGGCCCGCTTTACTGCCACAACAGACTGACCATCGTGCTTAGCTAGTCGATATTGACAATAGCATCTAGTAGCAATCCTGTGAGCCGATCTCAGTTATCGAGCTCGTTTCAGTACCACGTTATGCCAATTATCCACTAACCTAGTCACTGCTCTGATCTTCTTGCTTGGTCGAATTCTTCTCTCCCCCCTGTCTTTCTTTCTTCTTTTCAAATACGCATGCTTTCATATGATCATCAAAGAGGAAAAGGTCAGGTTTGACCCACCTGTCCCATAAGCTTTGCTATATATGTGTGTGATTTCAGGAAAGCGTAAAATAAGAAGAATACGAGCCAAGGGAGGCGATTTTGAACCAATTTCTTTATTGGGGGCACTTTCTTCATGATCCAAGAGGGCGCCCACGTGAGTCACCCTGAGTTAGTCCCGAACCCACCTTTAAATTCCCCTCTCACCTATTGGTAACACCTGCCCCCGTTTTTGAACGAGGCTCCAGAGAGAGCGATCTGAGAAATGTCCCAGGTCTCTCCTGAAACCCGAGACGCCTGCCACCTGATCCTCCAGGGATCCAGAGGGCGAGATCGAGGCACCTAACCATTAGGATCTGATGACCTCACACCGACGAACATCACAGTTCAGGGGGTGGTCAATCAGTTGAGAGAAATGCCGACCGACACTGTTTGCCTCTGTCTCAAGATCGGTGAATTAAACGATTAAGCTCAATTTCACATGAACCTCTTACTACATCCTCCTCGGTCGCCCTTTGATGCATGACCAAGGAGTGGTTCCTTCCACACTTCATTAGTGCTTTAATTACAGTCGGGATGGAAGGCAGTACATGGTCTATGCTGATAAAAGACCGTTCCTCATCACCTAGAAACATTATGGCAATGCAAAGTACTACTTTGTAGATCCAATATCACTTCGAGAGCCCGGGGAAGATGACCGAAGATCTGTATGAAAGACAGAAGCGTCTTTACATAAGGACGTACGAAGGCTGCTCTTGGGCATATTTAAAGAACAAGAGGGAAACAACAAGCTTCTCCCTCAGACCTCTATTCACCCCAATACGCCATGCCCCCTTCCGGAAGCGTTACCTTCTTCCCCTGAAGATGAGGCTATCCCTCGTCTTCTAGTCTAGAGTCATCCCTACTGATTGCTGAACCAGTGACTAACCCGAGGAGGTCATGGGAATAGATGTAATAATCCTAAAATTTCAAAAAAAAAAAAAAAAAAAAGAGAGAAAAGAAACTTTTATAAGTGATGGTCCATATAAGTATGATGGTCCTTATGGCCCATCACCACTTTTGTTAACCTTTTACCTTCCCTTTAACACGTCCCTTGGTTGTGTGGGACTTAAAGCTTTTATGTTTAATATAAATGTTACACCTCGTGTATGAGGTGTAACTTAATAAAATACTATTATAAGGTGTCGTAAGAGTTTAAATACGAGAGGAGAGCATTCCCACCCTAGAAAATTTTGAGGTCTCTCTCTAGCCGAATTTTTATCGGAAGCTCCCTCTCAAAATATTTTAGGTAAGTGACTTCATTATCTTGAAAAATAATTCATTCTTTTTTTAAAATAAAATGAAATAATTATTTCTGCTTATTATCATGAATTTTAGGTACGATAAATTTTATGCACACACGACCTCACTATTTTGAAAAATAACCTTTTTAATAAAAATTGTGCTATTTTATCTATGTTAGAAATTTTGAATGTTGTAAATTATTAGAAATAAATTTATTTATTTTTCTTGTCTATTGTAAGAAAATTTTAGATACTGTAAAACTATTAGAATTAAATGTGATATTTTTGCTGTTAGTGAAATTGTGAGATTTTCTTTCTACTGTTTTTGAATATTTAGACATTGTAAATTTCATGTGCAAATGACTGCCTTATTATTTGAAAAGTGATATTTTCGTAATTGATTATAGCATTGTTGTGAAATGTTTAATTGCGAATTGACATCTCATAAATTTTGATAATTCCGTATTCTTGAAATTCTATAAGAGTTTTTCTATACATATTAAATTGGAAATTATTCTAGAAAGTCTTTGCGAACTGCTACCTTTTTAAATTTGAGCCCAAAATATTTGATTGGTTATTTTTTAAATGTTATTGAAAGTGACTATTATTAATGGTTTCAATGAAATTCATATTAGTCAGTGATACGTTGAGTACATGATATTGCTGCTTTCGAATGTTTAAAGAGATTTAGAAATAATTTAAGTATGCAAGTGGACTCATCCGGTTCGCTGGTGAGGTATAAGTGGACTTATCCGGGATGCCTGTAGGGATTAAGTGGACTCATCCGATACGTCGGTGAGCTATAAGTGGACCTGCAGGGATTAAGTGGACCTATCTGGGACGCCTATAGGGATTAAGTGGACCCATCAGGACGCTGATGGGGTATATAGGTGACCTACTTGGGACGCCAGTTGGGTAATTTTGTGGAATCTTTTGAATTATGCACTGCCGTTAAAATGTTATATGCATTTCAATTATTCAGATTATAGTTAATTATGCATTTTTTAAAGTGAAACTGTTAATGCATTTCTATTAATAGATCTCTTTTTGAAAATATTGATATCTTTCAATCATGATTATTTTTAGGATTATGATGATCACATACTAAGTAGCCAAACTCATCAAACTATGGTAAACACTTTTCAGGATAACTGCAGTTTCATTTTGAGTGCTCGGGATCAACTTTGGAAGATATTGTAGTTATGCCTAAGCTTTCTTTTGTTACTTTGTAAGAATTCGCCACTGTAAATTTGTCATATCAAGAGATGTATATATGTTTTGACTGTCACATCTTAGGAATATCTGTATTGCAAATTCTTGGGATGTGAGAATAGATGCTCTTGCACCAAGTGTATCTTACACATCAGATCGTCAGAAGTTACTACACATTCCCATTTCCCTTCTTGAAGCAGAAGCATTAAAGAGAATTGCCAAATCCACTTAGGCATACATCAAGGTTTTGTACATCCCAATATCTTTAAGAGAAGAGGATAATACATCTTTTAACCAAGGGTCAACCTATTCACGCAGTTCCCAGCGAGTGTTGCATTTCCCAGATACTCCGAAAAAGAGGGAGTTAGTCCAAGAGTCTGTTAATGCCCCCATTCCGCCACTCCATCACTTAGATCAGCCAGCCATTGCTGATCTAAGAAGGAAGGTTGAGGACCTTCAAGATCAAATGAAAGCCATACATAAAGGGAAAGACAAGATAGAAGAAGCCCCGCTGACCACTTCAAGACCATTGACAAGGTTCGTGCCAGAGGTCAACAGCCATGATGAACGTAAGGCTCTAAAAGACTTATCTCATTCGAAGGTTGAAACCTCCCCCGACTGGAGTCTCTACATTCAACAAGCCCCTCACATCATGAGAACGATGCATTATGATCCTCTGACCCATCAGGGACCAAAAGCCGGAAAGGAAATCGCTCCCTTCGAGGTCATGGAAGCTGTCGCTGCTCAACACACGATGAGAAGACGAATCAGGTATTTTACCTCCCCTCATCTCTCTCAATAAAAAGACTGACATGATGAAAACCTGAAAGGGCATCACGGGCAAAGGCATCATGAGAAAAAAAAAGAAAAAGAAAAAGAAAGAAATAAAAAAAAAAAATGAAAGGGCACGGTAGCACCATCAGCTATCGTGGGCAAAAGTCTTCCAATAAAAGATGGGCACAATGAAAACACAAAAGGGCATTGTGAGCAAAAGAAAAAGAAAATGGTAGACGTGGTGTGAAAACCACAAGCAAAAGTGCGAAAATAAAATATTCTTTCCTGGACCCTGCGAAAACCAGAAATGGTGCACACCCTAGGGACTTAAACAAAAACCCGAAAGGGAGGTTAAGTGAAAAGGAATGTATGAGGGTAAACGTGTCTACAAGGAGGGCCCATAATAGCTTGTACTCCCCTGGAAGGCAAATTACACAACATGATCAGACTCAAGCGAAATCAAAAGAGGGATTTCATTCATGTAAGAAAAATTTGTGTACAAGTATCTGTATACAATCAAGAGAAGAAAGAAAGAGAAAGAGGGAGTGAAGCCATTTTTGTTTTTAGAATCGATCGATAATCTCATCGATTTTTGCCCTGGCCCTCTCGAACTCTACTTTAGCCCCTTTAGCGCACCCTATAAGCTCAGCTAATGCCCGTGCCTCTTGATCCATGGAAGTAGCCCCTAACTCGAAGATGCAAGGGTGTCCTGATAGCTCATTAGCCAGGGAATTATCCTCAGCACTCTATCGAGCCATCTTCTCCTCAAGTTCAATGAAATCATCCTTCAGCCTCGCGATCTCTGTGTTTATGTGCTTCATTCTGACAAAGTGGGCTGCTGCCTCCTTCCAAAGATTGGATTTTCGAGAAGCCAGAACATCCCTCTTCTATGCACATGCGTTCATCTCTTAGTGAGAACGCATCAATGAGGTTTCCAAAGAGGACAATTGGGCACCCACAAGCTCACTCACCTCTGCCTTCACTCTCCAGCCGTCCAAATCATTCAAGGCGGCGTCAAAATAGGAGAAGACTTCCTTCGTGTCTCCCAAATCACTTATTGTAAGGGCACAATGCTGCAGCTTGATGACTGCATGACCAAGTTCTGCAAAGGGCTACTCTTTTAACCGTTGAAAACCTAAGCAGTACATGTCCACGATCATGCCAGACTCCCCACTTAAAATAGGTCTAGACAAGGTAAGCTAGGTGATGAGGTCACTAAAGTAACCTCAGCTATGGGAGGTGAGGTTGAAGGAACGATGGCCATAGTTGTGACCGGCTCTGGAGGTGAGACTTTAATGCCCAGGTTTCCAGACTCCTCGGGCCCTGATCGAGTCTCGACTTCTGTTGACTCAAGAACCAGTACCTTTGCCACCTAGTCAGGAACAATTGCCTCAGGATGCTCAGGCATCTCATTGACACTAGGCTCCTCTCCTTGAGAAGTTCTTGAGCCTTTATCGCCCACGCCCCCGGCCATATCGTAAGGAGCAGCTGCATTAAGTTCCTCACTGAAGGCGAGCTCCACTCCTCTAGCAGTGCCCGGGCCCTCATCTCCCACACCATTCGAGGCAGCTACCTCATAATGCCTAGATGCCTCATCAACCCTGAGATCTTCCCCCTGAACAGCAATAGGGCCTTCCTTAGTAGCCCCACTCGTATCCTCACTTGCCTTTGCCAATTGTGAACGGTCGTTCTCTCCCGGGCACGAGGGCAAGTCCAAACTTGCCCTCCTTGGGGATGATGGAATCAGTGTCAACTCACGCATCGGCTCGACTGTCATAGGAGCCGCCTCTTGAACTAGTGATGCCACGCCAGGATCAGGGGTTGCCTTCTGATCTGAAGGAATAGTGACAAGGTTGAAGGCACTAACAGCATCACCCTGAGCCTCTAAAGTAGTGAGGGATGGAGCACTAGTGACTAGCTCAGGCACAATAGATGGCCTAGCCAGCTTGGCACTCTTGCACCTCAGGGAAGGCTCAACAACAAGCTCGAATTCAGAAGCATCTATAGGCATATGTCATTTCCCCCTCTTCTCTCCCCCATTAGAGGATTCAAGTCTCGATGAGGTCTGGCCATGTGAAGAACCCGCGGCAGAGGCACTATGTGGACTGCTCCCTATGAGGGCGTTCAAATCTTGGACCGAACGCCCCTCCCCACTTGGAACCCAGCGACCTTCGTCCCACTCAAAGATGGAACTCAGGTTGTCAAAAAGGGTTCCCGTCTTATCCTTCAAAACAAGCACTTGCGATGACATCTCGTCAGCTCCTATCTCCCGAGGAACTTCAAGTTGTTCCCATCCTTGGGGGTAATCAAGCTAAAAAACACCACCAAAAGGAGGGGGTCTGAAGTTCCTCCCATGTTTAGTGTCTTGGTGCCAACTACTATTTTTCCCTTCTTAGGGGTGGTCGACCTGCTGGTACCCATGATTGACAACGCTTGTGCGCTTCTGTCGCTCTGCCTGCTCTGCCGAAGTGAGGCACAATAAACTTGTTTACTTCTGTAATGTCCGAGCAAGTCGCCCAAGTGGTGTGAACATGGACTTCCTTCCATGACTTGCGAAAGGTCCCTAGTTCTTCCTTCTACTTGGCATTTACCCTTCCATAACTCTTCTCAAATAAGACCGGGAAGGGACACACCTGGTTGAGCCCATGTTTACAGGCAAAGCTATGGGGGTTGTACCCCTCGCGCTTTCCACCATATGGAGTCTGGTAGGCTAAGACGCCCCCTCTGATGCTCAGAAGAAACATGAGCTCCCGGATGCCTATGGGAGCACCATCCAGCTCATGATCGACACAAAGGCACAAGCTGTGTAACCCCCCACCAGAAAGGGGACTCGACACATGTAGGTGGACTCATTGCAAAACAAACTTAATGCACCCGCCGGGGTACGAAAGATAGTGTTTTGCCTTGCGATCTTTACCAAGTGAGGACACATGCTCCCCTCTAAATCTTTGGTCCTCGTATATGTGCCGGGGAAGTACGCAGCAAGCCACCCAAACATATAGCTGACTAGGAAATGTTTCTTGAAGTTCCTTGGGAAGGTCTCGCCTCCCACCAGTCCTAGCCCATCTTCTCCTCCTTTGAAGGGCTTTCCTCTTGACACATCCCCCTACCGATAGTAGATGCTGCACAAGACTGGTTGTGCAAGGGCATATCGGCGCCCACATGCCATGTCGCAAGCTAGGTAGAGGGAACTTGGACGAATTACATCCGTCCCCCCAGGGAGGACAAATTTGCAGAGGAACAATGCTAGGTAGGCAGCTAAAGAGACACCATCACTCGTGGACTGACATTTGTAAGTTGGGGGGATCACCTTCTCTCTGTCGTTTGCCTTCCTTTCGTGGTGCAGTAGTCCAACTAGGATGCGTCAGAATAGTCCCCATAAAAGAACCTCACCCAGTGGGTAAAGGTCATGGGACAACCAGTTGACTAGGGGTCGAGGAGCTCATAGATCTCAAACAGCTCCTTAAGACTAGGAGGAGGTTCCCCGCCTCCTAGTGACGCCTCACTAAATATGACCAAGTTCAGAGGCTGTGTATGACTCTTTTCTCAGTTTGCCGTGCGCGTTCAACTGCCGAGCATGTTCCATCGCCGTGTGCGTCAGCCTTCCCCAGACCACCATGCACGTTCACTTTCTCTAGACTGCCGCACGTGCTGACTCAGGCTTCCATGTGCGCTCAACGTGCCCACCCAGTCGCCTTGCACGCAAGCATGCATCTCTATGGTGAACCCTAGTCGTTGGTTACCGCACGTGAATACGCACATTGCCAAGTGCAAGTTTTCTGCCTCTGAGCTTGATCAAATCCCTTCACACGAGCCCCTCACAACACTTCATCCCCAGTAAAGCCTTAGTGAACCCACCGTCGTCTCGAGTGAAGTCTTACTCATGCCTCTGGGTCTGTGGTCTTTCATCATAGTTTCACCCCCATGGTGTCACACTCATGTCTCCCATCACATGAGTGAACCCATTTTAATCACTAAGGAGTCACATTCGCTACTTAATCCCCATTGAGTCCGCTTACACCCACCATCCCTCATCGGGTCACCTTCATCATCTAAACCCACTGCTTATATATGGTCCCAGCCTTTTCCCCCCCACTGAGTCAGACCACCATCCGCATACGCATTCCCATGGAGTCTTATTTACTTCACATTCCCAAGTGAATCCACCTACACTCACCACCTCTCAACACCTGAACTCAAGTTCTAGTTACACGACTATAAACTGTAGCATACGTGTCACGACCCCCTCCCCTGACCCCTACCGTACCATGCCGATCCTATGCACTTATCTCATGCACTCATCACATACACTTATCTAATGTACTCATCACATACACTTATCTCATGCACTCATCGCATAGACTTATCTCATGCACTCATCACCTACACTTATCTCATGACTCATCACATACACTTATCTCATGACTCATCACATACACTTATCTCTTTCAGTTATCCCATACATTTATCTCATGCATGCATTCACTCATTCATTAGCATTCACTGATCTTTCCACTGATAACTAAGTTGGGCTAAAATTCGGTGGCATTTTGGTCATCCAACATTTTGTTACAAATTGTGAAAGCTCCAGGAATTTCTTGCATTCATTAACAGTGACATTGCCCTAGAAAAAGAGTCATCATTTCCAAACCATAGAGAATTTTGGTATGCTTCCAGAACTAATTTTACACTAGAAATAAATATATTCAAATGGGAGGGTTTTGAAAGACTTTGGACCCTTTTTGGCCATTCAAAAGCTCAATACAATGGGGGCATACCATCTGAAATCTTCTATGCATTTGAGAGAGTGATATGTCCATACAAATCGAAGCATAACTTCCAATCGAGAAGGAATTACGAAATAATTTGAACATGAAACATTCATTACACACACATATATTTCAAATTACAGTAGTTTGGGAGCATTTGGAGTCCGTTTGGTTAGTCAAAACCCAGGACAACTGAGGCAACTATTGTAATTTCAGATAAAACTGTTAACACTGACACGCTTGCACATATTGGGGCATAATTTCTCATCTATAAATAATTGGAACAATGTGTTAAAATGAAAATTATAGTAGACTCATGTATCTTTAAAATTGTGGTGATTGGAGCCATTTGGACTTCAATTGCTCAGTCAAAATCTTAGTACAACAGAGGCAATATTTCTGAAATTTATTACAGTCTGCTAATCAGTGGCTTTTATGCACGAATAAAAAGCATAGCTTCCAAACTATTGAGAATTTTGACTGGGCCTAAACACAAACATCAAGGTGGGCATATAGATATTTCCAATGGTGGTGATTTGGGGAAATTTTAATATCATTTGGCTAGTCAAAATTTTTTTCCAAAAACATGGACTTTCCTTGGAATTTCACAGTATAAACATAGCATAGTACAAAGAACACTTTCTAACCTCAAATTTATGAGGAACAACCATATAAAACCTTTTTTATCTTGAATTATATTAACTAAATTATCATATCACCAATTTTTCAGGGCCAACTAGAAGAATTAGTTGCCCAATTTATCATGCAATGAAGGCCCCATTTCCTAGAAAACAGGGCCCCCTTCAAGCATAAGTGTTACAATATACAATGACATACATAAGAGGATTTTCCCAAAAATCCCATCTTGAACTCCATGAATTACACATTCATACTCATAACTTTAATTGTATTGCATACTTGAATGAACTAACCCAAAACATCCATCACAAAACATGGAAGCATGGATATGAATCTACTTACATGTATCAAAGAATCCAAGTCCCCTACACAATCTTTCTCCAAGACCAAGTGTTCAAGGGTGGTTCTCAAGCTTGGGGCTCAAAAGGGCTAAGGGAAAAACGTGGGGGAGAGAGAGAAAAAATCCCTTGGGAGAGGTGTGAAAGAGTGAATAAATAGGAGAAGGGAGGAGCATGCAACAACAAGTGGCATACAAAGGTCATAAGTGTCATGCAATGGTGTCCAAGTGGATGTCAACTTCTCACAAGTCGCTCTCATGCAGACATAGCATAAAGTGGTCCCCCCCTGGCATTCACGCATGGTGTTACAAAATACATGCACAACGATACCCCAACTCACGCATGGCATTCCTCCCTTACCCGCGCAGTGTTCTTCCCTTACGCACGAGGCGTTACTCCTCGACACGCACAACGTTACTCTCCACGCACACGGTGTTCTTCCCTTACCTACGTGGAATTACTCCCTTACGCTCGCAACGTTACTTCTTGATGCGCACAGTGTTACTCCTCCATGCATGCGGCGTTACTTCTCGACGTGCATAGCGTTACTCCTTCACGCGTGCGGCGTTCTTCCCTTACGTGGGAGGTATTACTCCCTTACGCACACGATGTTACTTCCTTACGTGTGTGGCATTTCTTCTCGACGCGTACGACGTTACTCCTCCATGCAAGCGGCATTAGCGCCTCTTCAGACTCCTACCGCCACGTGCATCTCTACTTCTCAACGTCGAATGTCCGCCCTAAGCTTGCAAAATCTAGGTCGTCACATCTTCCCCCCTTAAAAAGGATTTTGTCCCCAAAATCTTACACTTGATCACCGTCTAAATGGGGGTCTGATATGGACACTCTACTCCAACAACCTACTAAAGCACATGACCAACCTAGGCCTTGGAGGGCAATAAACTTCTAAACATCTAAACGTATCACATCTAGGGGCAAAACTCAACTTCCCAAAAAGGCGCGCACAACCATTAAGGTACGATCAAAAGACGTAGATTCCATACTTAGGTGATAGAAAAATGCGAGGCTATAACAAATTAGTAAAATAATCAGGGTGAAGCAGAATTCTAATTTCTCCTTCCATAAATAAAGATCTTACCTTGAGTCTCTGATGTGGAAGCCTTCGCCTCCTGCTCCACAAGTGCAAACACCCTACCTTGAGTCTTTGGCTTGGGCCCATCCCTCATCATGGGGTAGCTCCTAATCAGGTGACCTGGCTTGCTACACTTGAAGCATGCCTTCATTTTCAGCCAGCACTCGAAAGCGGTATGACCAGGTTTCCCACAAAAGCTGCAGTGTATTGGCTGGTTTTGCTTAAGATCACCCATAAAAGTCTTTTGGGCTTTACCATTTCCTCGATCTCCTCTTTCTTGGAATCTCTCGGAGGCAGAGGCCTCACCTTCAGCTTCTCTCTCCTCTGTCGAAGATTATCATAGTCCTTTTCTATCTTCCTAGCCAAGTCCACTAATGGGGAGAAGTTCTTAGGATTAACTGATATAATCCTCCCTCTTATGTCTGATCGAAAGCCTCTCCCAAATTTGCTAGCCTTACGCTGTATGAATGATGTGTGGCACGTAGCAGGAGATCTCTACAAATTTGGTTGCATACTGTTCTACAGACAGTCGTCCTTGTTGCAGCTCAATAAACTCTATTGCTTTGGCCTCTTAGACTGAGTCAGGGAAAAAATTTTCATTAAAAGCATCCAAAAAGTCTCCCCAAGTTTCTGCAGTCCCTGACTCTTCCTAGGATTGTTTCATCGAGCTCCACCAGTGCTCGACGTCCCCTTCTAACATGAAAGTTCATTGTCTCACTTTCTGCTTATCAGATCAATGCAACACTTCAAATATCTTCTCTACCTGCCTCTTACATCTTTCAGCCTTTTTCACTCCTCCGTGTCCCAAGAATGCGGGAGGGTCAAGGCTCCTAAACTTTTCAATCAAA
Source organism: Amborella trichopoda (assembly GCF_000471905.2). The sequence goes on along the minus strand of NW_006499819.1, from coordinate 2,070,989 downwards.
CCACTGCCATTTTGATCTTGGGTGGAAGCAGTTGAGGCTGGCATGCAGTTTTTTATAATTTGGGTCATGGCCCCTAGTGTTCTGAAGAATTCCCCAAAGGCCTCGGTGTTGTCATTACAGGAACTCGTATTGTTGGCACGAGTCCTCGTCATCTTTGTCCTACCACATGAACACCCAGTCACTAACCTATCCAAGAACCACCCTAAAGACACTTCTAAGACTCCTTAAGCCAAGAATCCTAACCTAGCTCTGATACAATAACTATCACGACCTCGCCTGTAAGGACCCATAATTTCACGTGCGAAGATGGAGAGCGCGGCGATGGAGCATGCGACGAGAGAGCGTGTGACGATAGAGCTCACGACGCCCGCGACGATAGAGAGAACGGCGAGTGAGCGCGTAATGGTAAAGCGCACGATGATAGAGCGCGCGACGAGTGAGCATGTGGTGATGGAGCGGGCAGCAATAGAGAGTGCACTGAGTGAGCACGCGGCAAGAGAGCGCGTGGCGACGGCTCTGACTCTGGTGCGCATGAAGGGCGTCCACCACCTATCGTGTTCCAGATGCCACTTGCCTAGCCTGGGCGCCACATGGACAGCCACGAACCTCTTGAGTACTTAAGCCTCTCCCTCACGCAGCCACTCATTCTTCCTTTATCTCTCTCTCTCTCTCTCTCTCTCTCTTTAAGGCAAAGGTTTGGGGAGGACTTAGTGAGCAGCCATTGTTGGAGTGCGGGTGAGCTATGAAAGAAGAGTTTTTGAGAAGGCACCACTACTGTTCATGTAAGTGTATCTATCACCATTGCAATGTGATCATAAGGATGCATATAGTATGTGTTTATGAGATGAGTAGTGCATGTAGTGTGGTCAACTATTATCCCTTGTTCACTCAAATTTGGGGTTTTTGATTTATGATGAATGTGGACGGTAAAAATGAATGTTTAGTCCACAAATTTTGTAGGAAATGCATGTTTGTGTGTGTAGTGAAAGAACACTTATAAGGATATTTTTCTCTAAACACTGAAGGTTATGGATCATGTTTATGAAGCATGTTATATACTACTGTGAAATTCCAGGAACATGTATGTTCTTGAAAGAGGCTTTTGAAGAGGCCAATGAGGTTTGATTGACCTCAAATCACTGCCACTAGAAATATATGTGATTCTAGTAAAATGTTCGTGTTTACCCATTGCTAAAATTCTTTACAAAAATGAAGTAATATTCCAAACTGTATGAGCATGTCACTGTTGACTGTTTTCTTGAAGTTTTCAATGTCCCTGATGTTTCCACTGGTTTTAACTAACCAAACGAATTTCATTTCCTGTCAAACCACCACCGTTTGAACTAGTATTGAGTAGGCTAAAATTTGCATGCAGAAATTATTTTGAAATTCCTCTTAGAGTGGAAGTTATGTGTCCTTTTATGAAGAGAAGTCACTGTGAAAAGTTTTGAGAAAAACCTGAACTATCACTTTGTTTGCCATGGAATTTTGAACAACCAAATGCAGTCCAAGTATGTTTCAATTGTCCCTAATAGAAAGATATATGTCTTGGCTTGAACTTTTTGTTTTTGAAATTGACTCAAATTCTTCACCGTTTAAGAGTTATATGATGCAAAGCAGGGTATCTTGTTGTTCCATGTACACAGCAGGGTACCGCAAATAAACCCTCATCCTCTTCTGATTTTAAGAGGGCCAATGAGGCCCAATTATTTTTGAACCACCCCCGTGTGAAGGATAAGTGTGTCTAGTATAAAGTTTGTTTTGGAACCATCTTCAAGCTCTTAATGAACCAAATTGTGAGCGCACATCATTGCCTACAATTGTAGGAATTTGAACTGTAAGCTTAAACTGAAATATTGTTACTGCCACTACGATACCGTCATTAAGACACTGTTAGAATGTGATATTGCTACCGTCATGTTGAGATACTGATATTGTCATAATGAGACATTGATACTATGATTCTTACCCCTATGCAATGGGGTACCCATTCATAGCAGACACTAGGATATTGCTGTGATATTGATACTGTAAGTCATTAGTGATGGATTTTGTCATACTGTGACACCCTGTGACACTGCTATATTGTGTTATACGTTGTGAGGCTGACTGTTACACAATGGGGCAACCCATTGGTAGTGTGATATGAGATTGTTTTTTAGGCTTTCGATAGAAGGTACTGCGCAACGGGTCATCTGTTGGTAGTGTAACCTGTTCTAATGTGAATATGTGTGCACATTAATATGCTGCTCATGTAATATGTGAATGGGCACCTATTGTGTGAATGATGGTGCTGGCACCTACGAACTTTCCCTAACTCTCCATGATTGGACGGGAGTCAAGATGTGAATGTGAATATTTGGGTGGGTCTCGCCTCCCATATCTTTATGGTCACTATGCTTTGGGTCACCCAATGGTAGTGTAACAACCTATCGAAAACCGCAAAGTGCACTGGGGATGTGTGTGTGCATGAAGGCATTACAAAGTGGGACACCCACTTGTCATTTCCTCCCTCCTAGATGAGGGTAGTGGTTTCAAGCTACAGAATTAGCTTAGCCTAGCCTGAGCAATTAAACATCTATTTCAGGAATAGACCTCTTTAGATTCTGCAACTGTGATTTGTTATCCTTACTGTTCTGCTTAAAGTGTAGTGGCTTCTAATTTATGCACTATGTAGTAAACTGCTTTTCTTATTATACTGTTAGAATACTGAAAGGCTTTCTAGAGGGCTTTCTCTTGATGTTTTGTGAAAGTGTGCACTACTTACTGTTATCACTATTTAAATAGTCAGGATGCAATGGTGTTGATCTGTTTACTAGGCTATCAACTCACTCTATCTTATTTACATGATTATAGAGTGAAGCGTGTTAGTACCGTGTTGGAGGCAAGTAAGCCGTGTTTGGGTAGCTGAAGCTTGAAGTCTAAGGAGGTGAAGAGCTGTCTTTTGGAAGATTTTCATAGTATGTTTCCGGTCGATTACCACTGTGATGTAGTCTTTATTTTGTGTAATTATTGGGCTAGTAGTGCCTTGAAAAAAAATTGTAAGAACTTTTGGATATCAATGTGAATGGTTTGACTGTACTTTTGGATGTAGTACTTGTTTTTATGTGTAAGTTTTAGTTTTCTTTCGTGGTTTGCTCATGATTCTGCTTATTTTATGTGTTGAGCCACTCCTGCCTGAGTGGTGTGCTCCACCTCCCATCGCGATCTCGCTCCCCACTGTCACCGGCTCGTAAAGTTTAGGGTGCAGGGTTGAGGTCGTGACAGTTTATGGTATCAGAGTAGCTAGGATAGGATTCTTGGCCTAAGAAGTCTTAGGAGTGTCTGTAGGATAGATCTTTTGTAGGCTAGTAACTGGATGTTGGGTTTTAGGTTGAAGATGCCAAAGACTCGTGCTAACAACGCGAGTTCAAGCAATGGGAATACCGAGGCCTTCAGTGAATTCTTCCAAACTTTGGGGGCTATGATACAAATAATAAGAGATTCTATGCTGACCCCGTCTACCCCAGCCTTAACCAGAATGATAGCAGTTTGATAGAAAGGTTCAGGAGACGGGAACCTCCAAACTTTGTGAGGCATGTGGGAGTAGAGAAGGCTGAGAAATGGAGAAGTCAGATAAACAGATCTTTGAAGTTTTAAATTGTACAAACACATAGAAGGTTAGGCTGGGTATGTTTATGCTCAAAGGAGAAGATGAGCACTGGTGGTGCTCAGTAAAGCAGTCACGGGAAAGGACAGGAATTATAACTACTAAGGGAAAGGAAAGAGTTAGAATTTATAGAGTTGCAACAGAGAAAGATGTCCATAGAGTAATATGCAGCGAAATTTACTGAACTCTCCAGATATATGACTCTGAGGCGCGATAGGCCAGTAATTTTGAGAGGGACCTTCGGCCCGATATAAGGGGGAGGATTATTTCAGAAAACCTTAAGACCTATTCTCCGTTGGTGGACCTGTCCCTAAAGAAAGAGAGATTGTGAAGACTTTTGAGCTAGAAGAGAAGGGAGATTAGGTCTTGGAAGTTTTAAGAAAAAAGCACGACCACCTCTTAGGAAAGAGTTGAAGGGGAGAAATAGTCAGGGCAATGTCAATAATCCAGGGTTTTTTCAAATGATATAAGGATTAGCCGACGCCAATCTGCCCTCACTATGGTCTGGGCAACCATACATCAGCAGAGTGTTTCAGGAAGACTAGGGCCTGCTTCCGGTGTGGCGAGCCAGGCCATCTTGTAAAAGACTATCCTGTCAAAGGATCAAAGGACCGACCGAGGGCTCAAGGGTGGGTGATCGTCCTGATAGAGCAAGAGGCCAAGGCGTCAACCTCTGTTCTTCGAGGTACGCTTTCTGTATGTGTATTTGAACCAAGAGTTTTAATTGATCCTGGATCTTCCCATTCATTTGTTGCACTACACTTTGCATGTCACCTGAATTTTAAGCTTGCACAACTTGATTGGACTTTGGTAGTATGGACATCGTTGGGTGGGTCAATAGAAACTGATATAATATATAAGTAGTGTGGGGTTGATATTGAAGGACATTTGTTACCTATAAATTTGACACTTCTAAATGTTCAATGCTTTGATGTTATCTTGGGTATGGACTGGTTGTCCACCCACTATTCCACTGTCAATCTCTTTGATAAGACTGTAACCTTTAGACACCTAGGCCAACTTGAACTACATTTTAAGGGCATCATGGATGTTTCTCTTTTGCACATCATCTCATCCCTTCGTGCCTCTCGCCAGTTGGCCAAAAGATGTGCGGGATACTTGACATATGTAGTAGAAAATCGGAATGTCCAGTCCAAATTGGAAGAGATACCGGTAGTGAGAGGATATCCAGAGGTCTTCCCCGCAAAGTTAACTTTTCTGCCCCTAGTTAGGGAGATTGAATTTGAAATAGAGGTGGCCCCTGGTACTACTCATATATCTAGAGCCCCTTATAAGATGACCCCAGTTGAGTTGAGGAATTGAAGGAGCAGTTAAAGGAATTGTTAGATAAGGGGTTCATTCGACCTAGTGTATTTCCATGGGGCGCCCTGGTTTTGTTTATTAAGAAGAAAGATGGTACCTTGAGACAATGCATTGATTATAAATAGTTGAACTAGATCACAGTGAAGAGTAAGTACCCATTGCCCAGAATTGATGACCTATTTGACCAACTACAAGGGGCCCAAGTATTATCTAAGATTGACCTCCAGTCAAGTTACCATCAGTTGCGGCCTAAGGAAGAGGATATATTCAAAACTACATTCAGGACTCGTTATGGCCACTACAAGTTCTTAGTCATGCCTTTTGGGTTAACAAATGCGCTGGCTGCCTTTATGGATCTGATGAACATAGTTTTTAGACCCTATCTGGATGACATTATAGTAGTCTTTATAAATGATATTTTGGTATATTCCAGGAATCAAGAAGAACATGAACAACATTTAAGAATGGTCCTCCAGACCCTAAGAATTGAGAAGTTATATGCCAAGCTCAGTAAGAGTGAATTCTGGCTCCCAAGCGTGGCTTTCCTCGGGCATATTGTTTCCAAGAAAGGGGTGGCAGTTGACCCTTGTAAGATTGAGGTTGTGCTTAAGTGGGAAACACCAACGAATGTAGCTGAAGTTCATAGTTTCTTGGGACTGGCAGGGTATTATAGACATTTTGTGGAGGGGTTCTCGAAGATCGCACTTTCCCTGATCCGCCTGACCCAGAAAGAAGTCAAGTTTGAATGGTTAGATAACTGCGTGAGAAGTTTTCAGGAACTAAAGAAAAGACTGACTACAGCCCTGATACTGACCTTGCCCAAGGGGAATGAAGATTTTATAGTCTACGTGGGCACCTCACACAAAGGGCTTGGGTGTGCACTGATGCAACGAGGAAAGGTTATAGCCTACGCCGCTAGGCAATTAAAGCCGTATGAATAAAACTATCCTACTCATGATTTGGAGTTGGCAGCTGTTGTTTTCACCCTAAAAATTTGGAGGCATTATCTGTATGGGGTCCAATTTAAAGTGTTCACCGATCATAAGAGTCTTAAGTACTTATTTCTCAGAGAGAATTAAACATGAGACAAAAAAGGTGGATGGACTTGCTTACTGATTATGATTATACCATCAACGACCACCGGGGTAAGACAAACGTCGTGGCAGATGGCTTAAGTAGGAAGCCTGTGGTGTCAGTGGCTCACTTGATGGTCCAAGATATGAAACTATTAGAAGGTGCAGTTGAATGACACCCAGCTCTATCCCTTGATGATGGGCAAGAAACAATTTCATGTATAAGAGTAGAGCCCAATCTCTTTCAACAAATCCGAGTAGCGCAGAAGGAAGATCCTTAGCTCATGAAAATATTCAAGGAAATAAAGTCAAAAGGAAAAGAGGAGTTTGCCTTGGGTAGTGATGAAATGTTAAGATTTAAAGGATGGATTTGTGTCCCCAACAATGACAAGGAAGAAAGTGGCTATTTTGGAAGAGGCACATCACTCCCATTAAATGGTACATCCAAGGAGCACGAAAATGTACTAAGATTTAAAAAGAGTATTTTGGTGGAATAATATGAAGAAATATGTAGCGCCGTTTGTTTCTAAGTGTTTGACGTGTTAGCAAGTAAAGGCTGAACATCAGAAGCCTACTAAATGGTTACAGCCCTTACCTACGCTGGAATGGAAATGGGAGCACATAAATATGGATTTCGTGTATGGTTTGCCTAAATCAAGTATGGGGCAAGATAGCATTTGGGTTATTGTAGACCGACTCACTAAAGCTGCTCATTTCTTGTCGGTCCGCACTACCTACACCCTAGACAAGTTGGCCCAGCTATATATCAAGGAGATAGTAAGACTGGATGGGGTGCCTGTTAGTATTGTGTCAAACAGGGACCTTAGATTGGCTTCAAGTTTTTGAAACAGTATACAGTCGGCCATGGGAACCAAACTGATGTACAGTCGGAAAGAACCATTCAGACCTTAGAAGATATGTTGAGGGCTTGTGTCACATATTTTAAGGGAAACCGGGGTAATCATCTGCCTTTGATAGAGTTTGCATATAACAACAATTTCCAGGCCAGTATCCCAACGGTGCCTTTTGAGGCATTGCATAGAAGGAAGTGAAAATCGCCCATATGTTGGGACGAGATCTGTGAAAGAAGACTTTTAGGACTAGAAATTGTTCAAATAACCTTAGAAAATATCGCTCTAGTCTGAGAAAGACTTAAAACGGCTCAAAGTCGGCAGAAGAGTTATGTCGACAATAAGAGAAGGGACCTTGAGTTTGAAGAGAGTGATCGAGTCTTTCTGAAAGTATCACCAATTAAGGGCATGATGAGATTTGACAAAAAGGGGAACCTAAGTCCATAATTCATTGGTTTGAGATTTTAGAAAGGATTGGAGTCGTGGCATATCGATTGGCCCTATCGCCTGAGTTTGTCAAACAATCATGATGTATTACATGTGTCGTTATTGAGAAAGTATAAGCCCGATCCGTCCCACGTGTTGATGTATGAGCCGATCCTGATTAGAGAAGATTTGATGTATCTAGAGCAACCAATTGAGCTTCTGGACAAAAGGGTCCAAGTTCTGAAGCAGTATCATTCGAAGGAAGAATCAACGTGGAAGCAAGAAGATGAAATTCGAGATAAATACCCCCATTTATTTGGTTAACTGACGATTTTGAAGACAAAATATTTTCAAGGGGGGATGATGTAAGGACCAAGACTTTCACACGCTGCGATGGAGCATGCAGCTAGAGAGCGCATGGCGATAGAGAGCGCGGCAAAAGAGCGCACGGTGATGGAGCACGCGGCGATAGAGCACGTGGCGATAGAGCGCGTGACGAGTGAGAACGTGGCGATGGAGCGCGTGGCGATAGAGCGCGCAGCGAGTGAGCACGCGGTAAGAGAGCGCACAACGACAACACTGGATCTGACGTGCATGAAGGACGTCCGCCTCCTGTCTTGTTCCGGATGCCACTTGTTCACCCTTAGCACCAAGTGGACAGCCACGCAAACTCTTGAGTACTTAAGCCTCCCCCTCACCCATGCCACTCATTCTTCCTTCATCTCTCTCTCTCTCCCTGTCTAAGGCAAAGGTTTGGGGAAGACTTGGTGAGCAGCCATTGTTGGAGTGAGTGTGAGCTGTGAAAGAAGAGTTTTTGAGAAGGCACAACTACTGTTCATGTTAGTGGATCTATCAGCATTTCATTGTGGTCATAAGGATGCATATAGTATATGTCTATGAGATGAGTAGTGAAAGTGCATGTAGTGTGGTAATCTCTTATCCCTTGTTCACTGAATTTTATCATTTTTTTTTTATGATGAATGTGGAGCCAAAAATGAATATTTAGTTCACCAATTTTGTAGGAAGTTATTAGGATGTTTTCCCTAAAATTTGAAGGTCATGGATCATGTTTGTGAAGCATGTTATATCCTACTGTGAAATTCCAAGACCATGTATGTTCTTGAAAGAGGCTTTTGAACAGGCCAATGAGCTCCGATTGACCTCAAATCACTGCCATTAAAAATATATGTGAGTATAGTAAAATATTCGTGTTTTCCCATTGTTGAAATTCATTACAAAAATGAAGCTATATTCCAAAATGTATGTGCATGTCACTATTGACTATTTTCCTTGATTTTTCACTGTCACTGTGTTTCCATTGGTTTTAACTAACAAAACAAAGTCCATTTCCGGTAAAACTACCACCATTTGAAATATCGTTTAGTAGGCTAAACATTGCATGCTGAAATGATTTTGAAATTTCTCTTAGAGTGGAAGTTATGTGTCTTTTTATGAAGAGATGTCACTATGGACAGTTTTGAGAAAAACCAGAACTATCACATTGTTGGCAAGGAATTTTGAATAACCAAATGGAGTCCAAGTGCTTTCAAGTTGGCCATGTTAGAAATATATATGTCATGGATTGAACTTTGATATTTGAAATTGTCTCAAATTCTTCACGGTTTAAGAGTTATAGTGTGATGCGAAGTAGGGTATCTTGTTGTTCCATGTACACAGCAGGGTACCGCGAATAAACCCTCATCCTCTTGAGTTTTTAAGAATGCCAATGAGACCCAATTATCTTTGAAACACCCCATGTGAAGGATAGGTGTGTCTAATATAAAATTCCTTTTGGGACCATCTTCAAACTCTTAATGAACCAGAAGTTGCGATGCAAATTTTGAGCGCACATCATTGCCTACAAGTGCATGAATATGAACTATGAGCTTAAACTGGAATATTGTTACTACCACTATGATGCCATCTTTAAGACACTATTATAATTTAATATTGCTACCGTCATGTTGAGATACTGATATTATCATAATGAGACATTGATACTATGATTTTGACCCCTACGCAATGGGCCACCCATTGGTAACAGACACTGTTATATATTGTTGTGATATTGATATTGTAAGTCATTAGTGATGGATTTTGTCATACTGTGACACACTGTAATACTGCTATATTGTGCTATACATTGTGAGACTGACCACTACGCAATGGGGCAACTCACTGGTAGTGTGATATGAGATTTTTTTTTAGGCTTTCAATAGGAGAATTTGCACAACACGTCAGCTGCTGGTAGTGTAACATGTTCGTATGTGATTGTGTGTGCACATAATAGGTTGTATATGTAATATGTGAATGGGTATCTACTGTGTGAATGATGGTGTCGGAAGCTACGAACTTTCCTTAACTCTCCATGATAGGATGGGACTCAGGATGTAAATATGAATATTTGGGTGGGTCGCGGCCCACAGATCTTTCTGCGCACTATGCATTGGGTCACCCAATAGTGTAACACTCTCTCGCAAGAAGGGCATAAGGAGAGGGTTGTATCTTACAAGGCCACTGCCTATTGAAAACCCCAAAGGACACTGGGGGTGTGTGTGTGCGTGAGGGCATTACGAAGTGGGACACCTACTTGTCATTGTCCTCCCTTCTGGATGAGGGTACAGGTTTCAACCTACAGGATTGGCTTACCCTGAGCAATGAAACATTGATTTCAAGAATAGACCTCTCTAGCTTCTGTAACTATGATTTGTTGTCTTTATTGTTTTGCTTAAAGTGTAGTGGCTTCTAATTTATGCACTGTGTAGTAAACTGCTTTTCTTCTTATACTGTTAGAATACTAAAAGGCTTTCTAGAGGGCTTTCTCTTGATGTTCTATGAATAAGTGTGCATTGCTTACTGTTATCACTATTTAAATAGTTGGGATGCAATGGTGTTGGTCTGCTAAATGGGCTACCAGTTCATTCTAACTTATTTACATGATTGTAGTGTGAAGGGTGTTAGTATTTGTGCTGGAGGCAAGTAAGCCGTGTTTGGGTAGCTGAAGCTCGAAGTCTGAGGAGGTGAAGAGTCGTCTTTTGGAAGATTTTCAAAGAATGTTTTGGGTGTACTACCACTGTGATGTAGTCTTTATTTTGTGTAATTGTTGGGCCAGTAGTGCCTTAAAGAAAAATTGTAAGAAATTGTCGATATCAAGGTGAATGGTTTGACTGTACTTTTGGATGTAGTACTTATTTTCATGTGTAAGTTTTAGTTTTCATTCGTGGTTTGCTCTTGATTTCGCCTGTTATATGCGCTGAGCCACTCCTACCTGAGTGGTGTGTGCCACCTCCCATCACGATCCCGCCCCGCATCGTCGTTGGCTCGTACCGTTTAGGGTCTAGGGGTAGGATCGTGACACCACCCCCTGACCCCTACCGCACCATGATGGAGGGCGACAGAGTGCGGGATCGCGAATGGAGGTAGCAAATGCCACTCAGGTCGGAGTGTGCTCTTCGCTTTAGAAAAGCAGTAATCAAAGCAAACCATGAAAATAAAGAAAAACTCTAAACACAAACATGAAAGATCTTGGCAATTAAATTGGAACTTATATTTATACAAATACAAATTAGAGTATTACAATTGTTCAAGGCACCAAAGGCCCCAGATACAAAAATACATAGCTCCAATCACAAACTATAACATTGCTCACGGCCATCAATCACATATAATCAAAAAGTCTCCTCAGCAGGTGCAGGTCTTTAGCCACTAGAACAATCACCCAATCGACTAATCTTGACCTGCAACTTCTACCCTACAAGGATAGAAGGTAAAGGAATGAGCTATAAAGCCCAGTAAGTAGAATCAGATACCATGTTTCACTACTATATCCAGCAAGGAAACATGAGTAATTATTTTCGGGGATAAGTAATAATAAAAACAGAAGCATTATTTAAAACACTAAACTATCAGATCTCATCAGAACAAGTATCATAACAAATCAAAAAAGCTATAAATTTGAACCAATATCATTGTGTATCAACATCAACTTGTATAATAACCAACTCACTCTCTAGGCCACTTATTCCCGAAGTAGAGGCCCTATTCATCAAGTCAAGCCAATCCTATTGCTTATGACCTTGACCATCCCTCAAGAGGGAAGACAATGACAAGTGGGTGTCCCACTTCGTAATGCCTTCCCGCACACACACACAGTACCCAACGTGCTTTGGGGATTTCGATAGGCGGTGGCCTTGCAAGACACGATCCACTTATTATACAGAAATTTGGGGGGTGCCACCCTCCCTCGCACACTCTTTCTAACTCCCTTCCTATCATTGGGTAGTCGAGGAAGCTGTCGGCACCAGTTAACAATGTAGTATGCTCAAAGCACACCACTGGGTCGTAGATCACTTATCATCTCTTGGCCATGCAGTACATGCAAAGCATGCCCCTCAGTCACATATCACAATAACACATATCACGGTATCACATTTCTTAGTATGGTCCTGCAATACACTCAAAGCATTCCAATCAGTCACATATCACAATAACACATGTCACAATATCATGGCTGACCACAGAGATCCATTCACATATCACATAGTGCATATCACAATTGGACATGTATCATAATATGCACACTTAGCCGAGTAGTGCAAGTCCTGAAATCATGTTCATTTGGAATCACATGGCACTTATCTTATGCGCTTATCACATGCACTTATCTCATGCACTCATCACATACAGTTATCTCATGCACTTATCACATACACTTATCTCATGCACTTATCACATACGCCTATCTCATGCACTCACCACATACACTTATCTCATGCACTCATTACATATACTTATCTCATGGACTCATCACATACACTTATCTCATGCGCTCATCACATATCTCATTCACTCATCACGTACAATTATCTCATGCACTCATCGCATACACTTATCTCATGCACTCGTCACATACACATATCTCATGTACTCATCCCATACACTTATCTCATGTACTTATCACATACACTTTTCTCATGCGCTTATCACATACACTTATCTCATGCATGCATTCACTTATTCAATTGCATTCACTGATCTTTCCACTGATAACTAGTTTAGGCTAAAATTCAGGGACAGTTTGGTCATCCAACATTTTATTACAAAATGTGAAAGGTCCTGGAATTTCCTACATTCATTAACAGTGAAATTGCCCTAGGAAAAGGGCTATCATTGCCCTAGAGAATTTTGGTATGCTTTCAAAACCAATTTTACACTAGACGCACATATATTTCAAATGGGAGTGGTTGAAAGCATTTGGACCTTTTTTGGTCATTCAAAAGTTCAGTACAATGGGGGCATACCTTCTGAAACCTGTTATGAATTTCACACAGTGTTATGTCTGTACAAATCGAAGCATAACTTTCAATCTAGAAGGAATTCGAAAATAATTTCAATAACTTTCAGTAAACACACAGATATTTCAAATGACAGTGGTTTGGGAGCATTCAGACTCCATTTTGTTAGCCAAAACTCATGACAACAGAGGCGATAGTTGGAATTTCAGATAAAAATATTAATAGTGACACGCTTCAACATATTGGGGCATAATTTCTCATCTATAAATAATTTAAACAATGTTTAAACATGAACATTATAGTAGACTCATGTATCTCTAAAATTGTGGTGATTGGAGCAATTTGGAGTTCAATTGCTCAGTCAAAATCTTAGTACAACAGAGGCAACATTTCTAGAATTTATTGCAGTCTACTAATCAGTGGCATATATGCACAAATTGAAGCATAGCTTCCAAATTATCAATAATTTCGACTGCCCTAAACACCAAAATCAAAGTGGGCACATAGATATTTCCAATGGTGGTGATTTGGGGTAATTTGAATATCATTTGACTAGTCAAAAGTTCAATCACAAAACATGCATTTTCCTTGACATTTCACAGTATAAACATAGCATAGTACAAAGAACACTTACTAACCTCAAATTTATGAGGAACAAGCATATAAAGCCTTCTTCATCTTGAATTATACTTACTAAACTATCATCTCACCAATTCTCAAGGCCAACTAGAAGAATTAGTAGCCCAATTTATCATGCATTGAAGACCCCATTCCTAGAAAATAGGGCCCCCTTCAAGCATAAGTGTTACAATATACATTCACATACCACTTAGCTAAACACGTACTACCATATAACACCCCCGTCAACACAGATATCTCTGATGAGAACCTCTTCACAATTGGGGACTCCATTTGGGAGCTATACTTCGACGGTACAAGGAATGAATACAGGTCCGGTGTAGGAGTCATATTATTCTCACCTAAGAATATTTTAATGCCAACAGCCATCAGATTGAATTTCCAATGTACCAACAACGTTACTGAATATGAAGCCTTGATAGCTGGGCTCGAGAGAGCCATGGGAATGAAAATCCAGCAAATACGAGTGATTGGTGACTTTTTAATTGTCATAAACTAAGTTCAAGGGATTTGGAAGTTGAAAGAAGAAAATCTCAAATCTTATCAAGAAAAGGTGGAAAAGATGATCATATATTTTAAGAAAATCACCTTTCAGCACGTAACTAGGGAAAATAATCGGTTCACCGACACCCTTGTGACCCTTGCTTCAATGGTTGATATTCCTCCAGAAATCACCACACTGTCATTCTACATCAGTAACAAACATGATCCTTTCCTACCAGGGATTGAAAAAGAAATAGAGCAAGAAAATGAGAACGATGAGGAAGTATCTCTTGTGACTTCAGATGCGCTAGTTAAGTCAAAACCATGGATCCACGATGTTATGTTCCTTTTGAAAGATGGGTTATACCCTGAAGGAGCCACAGAAAAGGATAAAGAAGCCCTTCGAAGGTTTTCTTTGGGATTCTTAGTAAGAGGTGATCTCTTGTTCATGAAATCCTTTGATGACATCATTCTACGGTGTCTCGATCAGTCAGAAATCAGCCAAGTTTGGACAGATTTACACAACGAATGAGGTCATTTTGGAGCAGCCGCCTTAGCTCAGAAAATTAGGTGACAAGGCTATTATTGGACAACCATGGGTGAAGATTGTTGGACATTCGTTAAGGGGTGTCCCAAATGTCAACTTTATGGAGACCTCATCCATGCATCATCCGTACCACTCAACTCTTTCCATGTGGCGTCTTGATATCATCAGAATAATCTCACCAAAAGCCTCAAACGGCCACCATTTTATATTAACGGCGTCAGAGTATTTCACCAAATGGGTAGAGGCGGCATCATTTGTCAAAATTGAGGAACAACATGTTGCCCATTTCATAAAGAACAACATTGTATTCAGAGTTGGCGTTCCTAAGTCAGTCATTACTAACAATGGTTCCAATCTCAAAAATGAAATGGTCACTAAGGTGTGCAAAATTTTCGGGATAACGTATAAATTCTCCACACCTTACTACCCTCAAGGAAACAGACAAGCGGAGGCCACAAAAAAATGACTTCTCAGAATAATAGAAGGTGGCAAAGATTGGCACAAAAACCTAAACGATGCGCTATGGGCCTACTGGACAACTGAGAAGACTCTTACTGGCATGACCCCATACTATTGGTCTATGGTATGGAAGCAATGCTACCCATTGAAGTTGAGATACCATCTCTCCGAGTGCTCATTCATAAAATTGCAGATGAGAAACAAAAGATCGAAGCACAAATCGCTACACTCGTCAATTTAGATGAAAGACGACTATGAGCGACACAAAATATCGTTTCTTATGAGTGTAGGATTGAGAGTGCATATCAAAGAAAAGTTGTTCCTTGGCAGTCCAAATAAGGGGACATAGTACTCATAAAAATCTTCCACACTTCTGCAAATCCACACCCTTTAGGAAAGTTCAAACCTAATTGGGAGGGGCAATTCGTGGTTACCTGAGTGCACACAGGCAATTCTTATAAGATAAAAAATCAGGAGGGATATGAACTCAATGACCCTATTAAGGCGATGAATCTCAGAAACTGCTACCCGTAATGGGCTCAAAAGCGTGGTGAAAATCTGAAAAGGCATCACAAAGAAAAAAACACAAAAGAAAAGAAAGAAAAATGGATGTGGTGAAAACCTGAAAAGGCATCACAGGTAAAAAATAATAATAATAAGAAATCTCCGAGAAGGAGCTTTCGATTCAAAACACTCAAGTACTTGCAAGTTCCAACATCATTGCACAAGCAAATCCTGAGAAGAAAGACTCCTCCTAAACCATGCAGGTTCCCAACAGAACCATCTCAGAAAGATGCGGGAGGGTGACATGAATGGAAGACCAAAGTGACTTTGACGAATCTTGGAAGAACCTCGAGACCTTTCCAAGATGGAAGCTCGTAAGAATCCAGAGAACTCCTCATGGACTTGCGAAGCACAGGATGAAAGCTCAAAAGGTAAAAGGACAACTTCAAGACTTTTGAGTTCTCATGATCCCGCAAAGAAATCCTTTCATCATCTTTGGGTAAAACATAATAAGAAAATGACCACCAAAGGGGGGCCACAGGTGCCAAAACTACAAGGGCCGTCCCTTTTGAATATGCTTTTCAAATTGACTTTTAAATCGTCCATTTCCAAAACTCTTTTAGAAAGGACTTCCTCCATCACTACAAGAGCTTAAACTGTTAATCGATCTGGCCTCATTCTTAAAGCCAACCTCCCATGCATGTTATGAAGGCTTGAAACTAGCCAGGCACTCCATGGTTGTATGAGTATAACTGCCAACTGCAACATATCAGAGATGGGTGAACCTCGCCAATGACGAAATTGGCTCATCTGGCAGCGTTTTTCTCTCGACTGGATCCTCTGAGGCGAGCTCATCCTTGTGTATGAGTACGATTACCCAATACCCAAAAATTTGAGACAAAAACCGTACAGCTAAGGGGCTGAGTTTATAAAAATTCAGTTTTAAAAGTGTGTGCAAAGAAAGTATCCCGCTTTGCTTCGACAAATTAATTGCACACGTACAAGTTAAAAGTCCCCACAACAGGGGCAATAAAAAAAGCAAAAAAAAGAAAGAGATCAAGCAGAATAGAAAACAAAATTTTAGGTACCTCAAAACTCTGATTTTATTCATCCATTGAAATAGGGTTATTACAGGCATTCACGCCATCAAACTTGGTCCTATGACCAAAATTTCTACTGTTCTAATAGACTTTAACGGAAATAAAACTTAAAAATAATGGTGATCATGAGATCAACTTATTCATGCCAAGGAAAATAATAAAGAAAAAGAAAATATTTGGCTATTCAGTCTTCGGCTTTGGATCAACATCCTTCTCTTGGAGTTCCGCCACAAAGGCCATCCATCGAGCCAATTCAGCTTCAGCCTCTTCTAAGCTGATAGCAGACATGTCCTCATTGGATTTGATTCGTTTATTTGAACAAGAGGTGCCATCTTCTCGAGGAGGTATGAGATCCTGAGCAGGAGCAGAAGGTTTGCCACGAAGTCTCAAAGCTCTGAGGTATAGTGGAAGAGGATAGGCACATTCCCACCAAGAATCATAATTGGAAGTAGTCGTGGGCTTGTCTTGCTTGACCAACCCCTCACAAGAAGAGGACTTCTTCCCCTTTCATAATAAACATGCCTTGACCAGAAAGGTGGAAGAGTGCCATCGAAGAGGAAAGATAGGGCGACGCTCGATAGCCTCTCCCGGGGAAGTGTAATTCGGGGTATGACAAAATTGGTTAAGCACCTTTTAAGGGAAATACCACTCTGTGAAGAACTGACCCACCAGAATAAGGCATGAATCCCCATAGCAAGTAGAAATAGGGACACATTTTCAAGACCCTTGATCACCCAATCAAATGACGACAACTCATTAAGAATCCTACGATAATAATTGACATCCTAGGGTCGAGTGGTGTCATTGAAATATGTGAGTCCTAGAGTAGCAGATTCAGCTGTCGTTGATCGAGGAGGGCGAACAACATCGACGTGTTCATATGCCCAAATCTGTATAAAACAAGAGCAAAAGCATCCCAAAAGGTCACAAAACAAGAGCCCTGAACCTTGGAACCATCCGGGACAGATTGACCTGGGCGACACTAGTAGTGTCGCCTAGTCTGTGTGGGCGACACGAACAGTGTCGCCCGGCGACACTACCAGTGTCGCTCAACTCAGGCCGTACTGGATGAGGCCGGGTTTTTTCTAGTGAACATGTGTTGCAGAAATATGAGTTCTAGAGCTCAAAGCCAGACGAAAAACTAAGTTGTAGGGGCAAAATAAATAAAATTGTGTTAAAAAGTATACCTGCAAAATCAAGACACTACCCTCAATAAATCGATCACCTCACATGACCTGGTCATGAAGACTCAGAAGGCATGGACTAAAGGGATTAGGGAACTACGAATTGTCTTATGACCACTCAAAAAAGGGACAGAGCCCAACAGCATACAAATAAAAATACGGATCAGTTCGGTGGCACGAGATTGCTCTCGACTCCGAACAACCAACTTCATATCAACCCACTAACCATGTGAAGAATAAGCAACGCCCAACAGTCACGCACCCATGATAGAATGGTCATCGGTGGCAGTAGAAGGTTGATATACAATCTTGGCTAGGTTCAAGCCAAAAATCCTGGCGACTTCCTCCAAAGTTAGCATTATCTCACCTGTAGGAAGGAAGAAGGTATTTGTTTGATGGTTGAACCTCTCAGGAAGAGCTTCAAGGAGTGGAAAGTTCACATGGCAAAAATCCATGTTCAAGATTTCTATCATCAAAATTTAAGCCAGAAGGGCCATAAGCTCAGGCCACTACCGAGCAGAAAGAAACCAATCCCGGAACCAGCGTCCGATGATAGGAAAGACATTGACGTGTCAACGAACTTCACCCGATTGAAGGCCTTGAGAGATATGAGAGGGAAGATCTTCAGGGAAGTGCCTAACCCTAGGAAAAAGAGGGGAGGCCCTTTCCTCTCCTCCACTGCCAACCCTCTTGAAAACCTTTCCCTTGCCCTTGGAGTTCGCGTTGTCCTTCTTAAGGGCCATGAAAACCTAAGGATGAGTGCAAGAAAAATCAGTTAGATCAAAGGGAAGATGGTGAATAAGGAAAGAGATGAAGATGGGAGGAAGAAAATTGAGTTTGAAAGATGAGATAAGAATGGGAGAAGGGATGATTTTCCTTAAAAAAAAGAAATCCGACCCAAAACGTGTCCTGTAGCAATCCACTTCGGCCAACAGCGGCTTTAGATAACCTTAAAATCAAGAAAAATGAAAAATATCAATTTTGAGGGTTAGAGGTCTGGTCAACACGCCTAGTGTCGCCCAATTCCATACTTAGACATGGGCGACACCATCCGTGTCACCCACAATGTTTTTTGAAAAATGGTCCCTTTTAAATCCCATTTCCAAAAAAAATAATAAAACATTTATGGGCCACACCAGTTGCAAAAACCCTCCCTTTCTTAATTCCCAGCATCTATACATAAGACGATAAAAAAAATAAAAAATAAAAATAAAAAATAAAAAATAAAAAAATTGTATAGGCGACACGAGTAGTGTCGCCCAGCCTGTGAGGGCGACACTCCTCATGTCGCCCGGGCGACACCACTGGTGGCCCCCAAATTTTTTACGCTTTTCTTTATTTTCAACAAATTACTTAAAAGAATAAAATAAAATAAAAAAGATAACTTTATATGGGCGACACCAGTCGTGTCGCCTAAACCTTGGGGACACTATCAGTGCCACCCGAGAGAGTAGTGTCGCCCAAAATGTTTTTTTAAAAAATAATCCCCCACTCAATTTTTGGGGCCTTTTAGGGATTGAACTTGGTTTTATCTGGTGTTTTTGCGAATTTTATCAAACATTTTAATTTTAAAAAATCATCGAACACTCCTTAGTGGCGTGAGCTTAAATTGTCAACCAGTTTCCTAAAAAAAAAAAATTTCAAAAAAAACAAATCACAAAAAAGAATAATTCGCTCCTCGGTGGCATGAGCCAAAACTGCCAACCAATTTTCCAAAAAAAAATAATTATCTAAAAGAATAATTTTCTCCTCTGTAGCATGAGCCTAAACTGCCAACCAAAGTCCAATCTAGAAAATGTCAAACTCGTGCTATATAAAAGATCTGAGACAGGAAAAACGTCAAACTCGTGCAATGTAAAAGAGCCGAGATAGGAAAAACGTTAAACTCATGAGTGGTAAAAGAGCCGAGACAAGTATTGTCTAATCCCGTATGACACAAAGGGTCGGGTGTATCCAGGGCACAACCACCCTATTCAATGAAAAAATGTCAAACTAGTGCGACATAAAGGAGCCGAGGCAGGTACCATCTATCGTCGTATGACACGAAAGGTTGGGTATATTCACGGCACAACCACCCTATTCAATGGAAAAACGTCAAACTTGTGTGACGTAAAAGAGTCGAGGCAGGCATCGTCTATTCCCGTATGATGTGAAAGGTCGGGTGTATTCAGTCTATCCTCATATGACGTAAAAGGGTCGGATGTATTTCGTCTATCCCCGTATTACATAAAACAATTGTGGGCAACACGGGTGGTGTCGCCCATGTCTGAGTTCGGTGACACCAGGCATCGCCCAGACCTTCGACCCCCAAAATTAATATTTATCACTTTTCTTGGTTTTAAGGTTATGCAAATCCACTGTTGGCCGAAGTGGATAGCTATAGAACGTGTTTTGGGTTGGATCCCTCTTCCCATTCTTCTCTCATCTTTCAAACTCAATTTTCTTCCTCCCATCTTCATCTCTTCCATCTTCACCATCTTCCCTCTAATCTTATTGATTTCTCTTGCACTCATCCTTAGGCTTTCATGGCTCCAAAGAAGGACGACGCAATCTCCAACGGCAAGGGGAAGGTTTTCAAGAGGGTTGGCAGTGGAGGAGAGGAAGAGGCCTCCCCTCTTTTTCCTAGGGTTCGGCACTTCCCTGAAGGTCTGCCCTCCCATATCTCATAGGGCCTTCGATCGGGTGAAGTTCCTCGATGCGTCAATGACTTTCCTATCATTGGACCCATGTTTTGGGATTGGTTTCTTTCTGCTTGGCAATAGCCCAAGCTTATGGCCCTTCTGACTTCAATTTCGATGATTGGCATTTTTAACATGTTCTCATGCCATGTGAACTTTCAAATCCGTGAAGCTCTGAGAGGTTCAACCATCAAACAACCATCTTCTTCCTTTCTACAGGCGGACAACGCCAACTTTGGAGGAAGTCACTAGGATTTCTAGCCTGAACTTAGCCGAAATTGCGTATCAACCTTCCACTGCCACCGACGACCATTCTATCATTAGTGCGCAACTGTTGAGGACTGCTTATTCTGCACATGGTTAGTGGGTTGATATGGAGTTGGTTGTCTGGAGTCAAGATCAATCTCGAGCTACCGAACAGATCGGTAATTTTCTTTTTGTGCTGTTGGGCTCCGTCTTTTTTTCAACTGGTCGTAAGACGGTTCGTAGTTCCCTTATTCCTTTAGTCCATGCGTTTTGGGAACGGGTGGGTTACACCATTGTTTCGGCTGTGTTGGCGGGCATTTACCGGGGTCTTCTTGACTGCGTTACGCGAGGTGACCTATTTATTGAGGGCGGTGTCCTGATTTTGCAGGTATATTGTTTAACACAATTTTATTTATGCCCCTGCAACTCAGCATTTTGTCTAGTTTTGAGCTCTGAAACCCATATTTATGCAACGCATGTTCACTGGAAAAAGTCTGGCCCCATATGGGAGGGCCTGAGTTGGGCGACACTGGTAATGTCGCCCTGGCGACACTACTAATGTCCCCCACACAGGCTGGGCGATAGGTCAATCTGCCCAGGATGGTTCCTGAGTTTAGGGCTTCTGTTGTGTGACCTTTTGGGATGCTTTTCGCTCTTGTTTTCTGTAGATTTGGCCTTATTAATACGCCTTTGTTGTCCACCCTCCTCGATCAACGTCTGCTGTACCTACTACTCTGGGACTAGCATATGTCAACGACACCACTTGCCCTATCTTTCCTTTTCGACAACACTCTTCCACCCTTCTGGTCAAGGCAGGTTTGTCATGAAAGGGTAAGAAGTCATCTTCTAGTTAGGGGTTGATCAAGAAAGACAAGTCCACGACTACTTCCAATTATGATTTTTTGTGGGAACATGTCTATCCTCTTCCACTATGCCCTAGAGCTTCTAGACTTCGTGGCAAACCTTCGGCTTTTGCTCGGGATCTCGTGCCTCCTTGAGAAGATGGTGCGTCTTGTTCAAATAAACGAATCAAATCCATTGAGGACGTGTCTGATATCAGCTTAGAAGTGGCTGAAGCCGAATTGCCTCGATGGATGGCCTTCGTGGCGGAACTCAAAGAGAAGGATGTTGGTCCAATGCCGAAGACTGAAGAGCCAAATATTTTCTTTTTTTTTTCTTAGCATGAATAAGTTGATCTCATAATTACTATTATTTTTCAGTAGTTTTATTTTTATTAAAATATGTTAAGACAGTAAAAATTTTGGTCATAGGACCAAGTTTGAAGGCGTGAACGCCTGTAATAAGTCTATTTTAATGGATGAATAAAATCAATGTTTTGAGATACCCAAAATTTTGTTTTCTATTCTGCGTGATCTCCCTCTTTTTTCGTTTTTTTAATTGCCCCTGTTGGGGGGTCTTTTAGCTTGTACGTGTGCACTTGATTCGTCAAAGCATAGCAAGATACTTTCTTTGCACGGGCTTTTCAAACTGAATTTTTACAAACTCAGCCCCCTAATTGTAGGGTTTTTGTCTCAAATTTCAGGCTATTGGGTCATCGTATGCACACACAGGGACGAACTTGACTCATTTTGCCTCAAGGGATCTAGTCGAGAGAAAAACGTTCCCAGACTAGCCAATTTCGTCATTGGTGAGGTTCACCCATCTCTGATATGTTGTAGTTGGTAGTTATACTAATACAACCAAGGAGTGCCTGGCTAGTTTCAAGTCTTCATAACAGGCATAGGAAGTTGGCTTCGATAATGAGGCCAGATTAGCTAACAGTTTAACTTGTTGTAGTGATGGAGGAAGTCCTTTATAAAAAGGTTTTGTAAATGGATGATTTAAAATTCAGATTGAAAAAGCATTTTCAAAAGGGACGAGCCTTACAGTTTTGCCACCTGTGGCCCCTTTGGTGGTCATTTACTTTATTATGTTTTACCCAAAGGTGATAAAAGGATTTCTTTGCGGGATCGTGAGAACTGAAAAGTCTCGAAGCTTTCGAGCTTTCATCCTATGCTTCACAAGTCCATGATAATTTCTCTGGATTCTTATGAGCTTCCATCTTGGAGAGGTTTAAATGTTCTTCCAGGATTCGTCGAAGTCACTTTGGTATTCTATCCATGTCACCCTCCCGCATCTTTCTGAGATGGTTCTGTTGGGAACCTGCAGGGTTTAGGAGGAGTCTTCGTCCTCAGGGTCAGCTTGTGTAGTATTGTTGGAACTTGCAAGTACTTGTTTGTACTTGAGTGTTTTGAATCGGAAGCTCCTTCTCGAAGATTTTTTATTATTATTATTTTTTACCTGTGATGCCTTTCAAGTTTTCACCACGTCCATTTTTATTTTTTTTTGTGATGCCTTTTCATATTTTCACCACGCTTTTGATCCCATTACAGGTAGCATTTTCTGAGATACATCGAATTAATGGGGTCGTTGAGTTTAAACCCCTCCTGATTTTTTATCTTATAAGAATTGCTTATGTGTACTCGGGTAACCACGAATAACCCCTCCCAATTAGGTTTGAACTTGCCTAAAAGGTGTGGATTTGTGGAAGTGTGGAAGATTTTCTAGAGTACCATGTTCCCTTCTTTCAACTGTCGAGGAACAACTTTTCTTTGGTATGCACTCTCGATCCTAAGCTGATGTGCAACGATATTTTGTGTCACTCGTAGTCGTCTTTCATCGAAATTAACGAGATCAACGAATTGTGCTTCGATCTTTTGTTCCTCATCTGTATTTTTATGAATGAGCACTCGGAGAGATGGTATCTCAACTTCACTGGGTAGCACTGCTTCCATACCATACACCAATGAGTATGGGGTCATGCCAGTAGGAGTCTTCTCAGTTGTCCAGTAGGCCCATAGCGTGTCCTTTAGCTTTTTGTGCCAATCTTTGCCTCCTTCTTTTATTCTGACTATTATTCTGAGAAGTCCTTTGTTTACAGCCTCCGCTTGTCCATTTCCTTGAGGGTAGTAAGGTGTAGAGAACTTTTGCATTATCTCAAACGTTTGGCACACCTTAGTGACCTTTTCATTTTGGAGATTAGAACCATTTTTAGTAATGATTGACTCAGGAATGCCAAGTCTGAATACAATGTTGTTCTTTATGAAATGGACAGCATGTTGTCCCTCAATTTTGACAAATGATGCAACCTCTACCAATTTGGTGAAGTACCCTATAGTCGTAAATATAAAATGGTGGCCGTTTGAGTCTTTTGGTTGATATCAATCTGATTATATCAAGCTGATGATATCAAGACCTCACATGGCAAAGGGCGATACAGACGGTGTTGAGTTGAGTGGTACGAATGGTGCATGGATGACGTCTCCATAAAGTTGACATTTGAGACACCTCATAACGAACTTCAAACAATCTTCAGCCATGGTGGTCCAGTAGTAGCCTTAGCACCTATTTTTCTGAGCTAAGGTGGCTTCTCTAGAACGACCTCATTTGTTGTGTAACTTTGTCAGAACTTAGTCGATTTCTGGCAAATCGAGACACCGTAAAATGATGCCATCAAAGGATTTATTGAACAAGAGATCACCTCTTGCTAAGAATACCATAAGAAACCTTCGAAGGGCTTCTTAATCATTTTTGATGGCTCTTTCGGGGTATAACCATCTTTCAACAGGGACAGAACATCGTGGAACCATGGTTTTGCCTTAACTAGCGCATCTGAAGCCACGAGAGACACTTCCTCATCGTTCTCATTTTCTTGCTCTATTTCCTTTTCTATCCTTGGTGGGGAAGGGTCATGTTTGTTCCTGATGTAGAATGGTAGTGTGGTCGTTTCTGAAGGAATATCAGCCATTGAAGTAAGGGTCGCAAGGGTATCGGCGAACCGATCCCTAGTTACGTGTTGAAAGGTGATTTTCTTAAAATATGGGATCATCTTTTCCACCTTTTCTTGATAGGGTTTGAGTTTTTCTTCTTTCACCTTCTAAATCCCTTAAACTTGGTTTGTAATGAGTAAAGAGTCACCAATCACTTGTATTTGCTGGTTTTTCATTCCCATGGCATTCTCGAGTTCGACTATCAAGGCTTCTTATTCAGCAATGTTGTTGGTACTTGGGAAATTCAATCTGATGGCTGTTGGCATTAAAATCTTCTCATGTGAGCAAAGTATGACTCCTACACCTGACCCGTATTCATTCCTTGCACCATCGAAGTATAGCTCCCAAATTGAGTCCTCAATTGTGAGGAGGTTTTCATCAGGGAGATCCGTGCTGACGAGAGTGTTTTTTTACAGTGCGTGTTCAACTAAGTGGTCAGCAATGGCTTGTCCTTTGATCAATTTTTGAGTAATATATTCGATCTAGAACTTGCTCAATAGCATTCTCCACTTTGCTAAACGTCCATTAAGGACTGGTCTTTCCAATAGGTACTTAAATGGGTCAAATTTTTAGATGAGATTGATTGTATGAAACAAGACATAGTGTCTTAACTTCTGCATGGCCCACACAAGCATCAAACAGTGCTTCTCCATATTCATGTATCTCGTCTCATAGTCGATCATGGTTTTGCTGATGTAGTATATTGTTTGTTCTTTTCCATGGTCGTTGTATTGTCCTAACATTGACCTCATGGTCGTTGTATTGCCCTAACATTGCCCTCATGGTCTTGTCTTTCACAGATATGTATAGCAATAGGGGTTTGCCTGGACTGGAGGATAAATGATGGGAGGTTTGGTGAGGTACTCCTTGATTTGATCGAATGCTTCTTGGCATTCATTATCCCATATGAATGGGGTATCCTTTTGAAGGAGCCTATTGAATGGCGCGCACTTGTCTACCAGTTGTGAAATAAAACGCCTTATGGCTTGTATGCGACCTTGAAGAGCACAGATTTCTCTAATGTTCCGGGGAGGGGGCATTTTAGTGATGGCTCGTATTTTGGACAGGTCCACTTCGATGCCCCTTTGGCTTACTATAAAGACTAATAATTTGCTGGATTCAACTCCAAAGGCACATTTCTGTGGATTGAGTTTGAGTTGGTGTTTTCAGATTCTTTTGAAGATGGTTCTTAGGTTGGTGAGATGATCAGACCATGTCTACGACCTGACCAGGATGTCGTCGACATAGTCTTCCATGATGGTGTACATCAAGTCGTTGAAGAAGCTGGTCATTGCCCGTTGATAAGCTGCCCCTGCATTTTTTAGGCCAAAGGGCATGACACAGTAGCAGTAAGTTCCCCATTTTGCATTACGAATGAAGTCTTGGTTTGGTCTTCTTCTGCCATGAGTATCTGGTTGTAACTCGAGACGTCGTCCATGAATGACAAAATGCTTCCAAAGAGAAAGACAAGGCAACAACACGGTAATGAGAGATTAGAAATTTTTTTTAATCATAAACTATTTGGCATCTATTTAGAGACACCAGTGTTTATCCGCTGATCACCCAATAGATGGTTTTCAAAAATCCAAAGTCCAAAGTCCAAAATTATTCACAAAAAAGGAATAATTTGCTCCTCGGTGGCATGAGCCTATACTGCAATCCAAAGTCCAATCCAGGGGTCTCTTTTGACACAATTTTTTTTTCATGGACGGCTTCTTGGGTTACAACCAGATACTCTTGGCAGAAGAAGACCAAACCAAGACTTCATTCATAACGCAATGTGGAACCTACTGTATTATGTCATGCCCTTTGGCCTAAAAGGTGCAGGGCCAATTTATTTCTTCTGCTTTATTATTTTGATTTGTTCATTTGGTTAAAAATCATATCGTATTGGATCATGTTAGCCTTGCCACAGATTTGAGAGTAGATCTGCTCATTTTCAGGCAGATCTGGCCTCAGATCTAAATTCGATTTGTCCCACTTTCTTTACCACTTTATTTCTTTCATTTTCATCATTTGAGGTGTTAGATCTTCATTCCCTGAATACACTCGAATTTTTACATCATACGGGGCTCGACGGTACCTGTCTCATCTCTTTTATGTTGCACGAGTTTGACGTTTTTCCTATCTGGGCTTTTTTACGTCGCACGAGTTTGACATTTTCTGGATTGGACTTTGGTTGGCAGTTTAGGCTCATGTCACCAAGGAGCAAACTATTCTCTTTGATAATTAAATTGTTTTGGAAAATTGGTTTGCAGTTTATGCCCGTGCCATCGAGGAGAGAATTATTCTTTTTTTTTTGAAATATTTAATTTTTAGAAAATTGGTTGACAATGTAAGCTCATGCCACCAAGGAGAGTTCGAAGATTTTTAAAAAATAGAACCAAGTTGGATCCCTGGAAGGCCCCAAAATTGAATGGAGGTTTGTTTTTGGAAAAACAATTTGGGCGACACGAGCCGGGTCGCCCAGGTGGCACTGGTAGTGTCGCCAAGGACTGGGTGACATGGCTGGTGTCGCCCATATAATTTTTTTTTTATTTTTTTATGTATTTTGCTGAAAATAAAGAAAATCATAGAATTTTTTTTTTATGTATAGTTTTTTTTTTTTTTCTATGTATAGATGCTGGGAATTAAGAAAAGGAGGGTTTTTGATAAAACATTTGGGCGACACGCCTAGTGTCGCCCTCACAGGCTGGGTGAAACTAGGCGTGTTCCCCGTACAATTTTTTTTTTTTTTTGGGTGAAATGGGATTAAAAAGGGACCTTTTTTCTTTAAAACACCGGGTGGTGCCACTCATGTCTGAGTACGGAATAAGGCGACACCAGGCGTGCTGCCCACACCTTCGAACCCAAAAATTAATATTTATCATTTTTCTTGGTTTTAAGGTAATCTAAACCCGCTGTTGGCTGAAGTGAATAGCTACGAGACGCGTTTTGGGTCGGATTTCTTTTTTTTCTATAAAAATCATCCCCCTTCCCATTCTTCTCTCATCTTTCAAACTCAACTTTCTTCTTCCCATCTTCATCTCCTTCCTTCTTCACCATCTTCCCTCTGATCTTACTGATTTTTGTTGCACTCATCCTTAGGCTTTCATGACTCTTAAGAAGGACAACATGATCTCCAAAGGCAAGGGGAGGTTTTCGCGTGGGTTAGCAATGGAGGAGAGGAAGAGGCCTTCCCTCTTTTTCCTAGGGTTAGGCACGTCCCTGAAAGTTTGCCCTCTCATATCTAGCAGGGCCTTTGATCGGGTGAAGTTCCTCGACAAGTCAATGGATTTCGTATCATCGGACCCTGGTTCTAGGATTAGTTTCTTTCCTCTCGGCAGTGGCCTGAGCTTATGGCCCTTCTGGTTTCAATTTTGATGATAGACATCTTGAACATGGCCTGTTGCCATGTGAACTTTCCACTCCTTGAAGCTCTTGCTAAGAGGTTCATCCACCAAACAAACACCTTCTTCCTTCCTACAAGCCAGACAATGCCAACTTTGGAGGAAGTCACCAGCATTTATGGCCTGAACCTAGCCGGGATTGCGTATCAACCTTCTACTGCCACCGATGACCATTCTATCAGTGGGTTGATATGGAGTTGCTGGTCCGGAGTCACGAGCAATCTCGAGCCAACGAACAGATCCGTATTTTTCTTTTTATGTGGTTGGGCTTCATCCTTTTTTCGGGTGCTCGTAAGATGGTTCATAGTTCCCTTATTCCTTGAGTCCACGCCTTTTGAGAACGCACAAGTTACACCATTTTTCCAATCGTGTTAGTGAGCATTTATCGGGGCCTTCACGACCAAGTCATGTGAGGTGATGGATTTATTGAGGGCAGTGTCCTGATTTTGCAGGTTTATTTTTTAACACAATTTTAATTATTTTCACCCTGCCACTCACTTTTTCGTCTGGTTTGGGCTCTGGATCCCATATTTCTGCAACACATGTTCACTGGAAAAAGCCTAGCCCCATCTAGGAGTGTGCGCAAGGGATACGACTTGTGAAGCTCTCAGAGAAAACAGTTTCATCATATACAACTTGGGCCCCATTATCAATCTCATTTAGTTGGAAATTTGAGGCATTGATGGAGCGTAGAGGCGACCACAAAGTTTTCATGCAGCCACGGTCTTCTTAGCAATATGTTGAATGAAGGTTTTATGTCCAAGACATAAAACTTTATCACTTGGACGGTAAGGTCGATCTTGAGTGTGAGAAGCAGTATGCCTTTAGCCTGTCTCTTAGTCCCGTCGTATGCAGCGATAGTTAGTTGACACGGCTCGAAGTCATCTGAAATTTTGCCTATCTGCTTCACTATTTTCATAAGGCATATGTTTAAGGTTGCCTCATTATCAATCTCATTTTCTTGCTGTTTTAACCCCTTGCTTGAGGTATTGGCCCCTTGCTAGAAGCGTAATGGGAGATTTTGGGTTGTTGACCCCTTGTTTGGAAGATGAACCCTTCTTATTGATCTAGATCACATCAATTTTTAACACATCATCCTCATCATATTGATCCCACTTAGGTGCTCGTCAAGGTTTTGGGGTGAAGAGCTTCCTTTTAACACTTGCTCATTTGCCCCCACACGAGTTGTTGTCCAAGAATTAAGGTTTTCTTGTCGTCTTGGGCTTGGGAATCCATAGCTTTAAACCCTTAGTTGAGCTTATGCTCGAATTCATATTGCTCTTGCGAGTTTGATTCGCTACCACACACGTTTGAATCATTTATTGTATTAACTTGGAAGTACGGGTTGAAGGGTTCATATGCCCTAGTGTGACTCTTGATGATGGGGATTTCTTGTGCCACTTTTTGGAGTGTATCTTGGAGTGGAATTCCATATCCGATACCCCTTTTTTCTCCCCTTTCTTTGGCTATTACCTTGGAGCTAAGCTCATCCTCACTGCTTTGATCTTGAATATCCTTAGCCATTAACTCCAGGGTGAGGTTATGCACATTTTGTTCTTCATCTATTAGACTTTCCAATTAATTTCTTCTTGTGCTCCAAGGCTTTTGTGGATGTTCTTCAGGTTTGGGCACAACTTGTGATTCTTTTGAGTTAATTAGGTTGACATCAATATTATTTGTCAAGACAACTAGAGTTTCTGATTCCTCTCTGCATCAATGTCTTCATTTTTGAAACTTATCATGTCATTATCGATGAGATCTTGAACCCTATGTCTGAAAGCTCGACATTCCTCAGTGTTATATGCATAGTTTTGATGGCAGTCGCACCATCAAGATGTATGACCTCCATGGAAAGAAGGAATCTTGGCTGTTGTCGGTAATTCTATGAGCTTTGCCTTAAGCAACTTCTTAATTACATCGGTCATAGGCTCATCAATGGGAGTGAATTCTCTTGGTGTGGAAGTCTGCTTCTCCAAGTGGTAGAATAAATTTTAGTCTTTTCTTATGAATGATTTGTAGAAGGGTTGTTTTTCTTGATCATGTTCACTTCTCCTTCTTGAGAAGGTTTTTCGGCAGCGGCTTTATCTTCCTTGGCTCGCTCATATCGTGATATTCTTTCAAGCATAACATCAGATGAGTAACGGACTTCCCCCATACTAAAGAACATGACATATTCTGGAGTCAATGTTCTCTAATTTTATGCTTACCTTCATGGCTTCAAGGAGTGGAGTTTCAATAACTCGCATATTGACCTCTCTGAATTTGGTTATAAACAAGGAAGGAGACTCGTCCAACTTCAATTTGGTGGAAGTTAACTCACAAAAGGTGATGGGTCTTGGCCTTCGTTTGCTATAGCGAGAGGAAAATTGCCTGAACATTCCTCAGGAGTTGCTTGAGGGTTATCCTTCATGAATCTTCGGTTCCACATCAAGCTTTTGATAAGCTATGAGAAAACATGACCTTAAGTTGGTTGGGTCAGTCTCACAGTGTGTGAACCATCAATAAGTAGGCATTGATGTGTGCCGCAGGATCCTCTTTCCTGAAAATTTGTTTTTAAACTGTGGCATCACCAACCCCATTGATAGATCTTCTAGGTTTCTTAGAATTTCTTGTGCATAAGCTTTAGGAGTTGAGAAATCCCATATTCTCATTTTCTCTAAAGAGTCTTAGAGATGTTTCATACGAGCGACTTGAGTCGTAGTTATAGTTGTGAGCTGGCTTGATTGTATGGCCTGTTGAACCTGACTTTGTGGTATGTGGCTCATATAAACTGGTTGTAGGGCCCATATAACGGGTTACCCCAAGGATTGAGCTTGAGGAATGTGTTGAACTTGATGTGTCAATTGTGAGCTTGTAGACTCACCCAAGTTGAATTGGGTCAAAGCATACCCATTACTCGGACGTTGCACAGCTTGGACATGCAATGAGGCCTGCAGGATAGGATCACCACTTAACTGGGATGACGACCCAAGCTGCTATGACGACTAGACCTCTAACCTTGGGCGGCTAGGTCTACCTGACCCTGACCGTGATTGGATGATCTATCCCTAGGGCTAGGGTATTCTCTTACCCCAACACTGGACTGAAAGAGTGAAGGAATGTCATAACTACTGTTAAAGGGCATCTTCCCTCCAGGTAGTCTTGAACTCGAGTGCAGAACTAGACCCCTGGCCCATAGTGGGTCGGATTGGCAAGCTAGCAGCCCTATGATTATTTTGGTTTGAGCCAAAATGTTGAACTTGGCCCATGGCTTGAGCTTCCGATCTGACATTCCCGGATTGACTACGTTCGATGGTGTACCCTCTATTTAGCAGATCTTGAAAGTAAGCAATGCCCCTTAGGATTGTCTTTATATCGAGTTAGGGCCAAGCCCTTATCTTTACGGATGATGAGTTGCTTTGATAGACTTTCCCTAGTTGTATGTGAACCCAATCGCCCACAAACTCCTAATTGTCAAGACTGGAATGTTGGGCTACTAATTGACTATCAGGATTCATACTACTGAGATCGGTTGACTTAGAGATTTGGGCTGAGGCCTTATTCTTGTCGTGCCGACTGAATTTTAGGTTAACCGCTATGTCTTGGAGGATTGCCCCAGGCTTGATCCCTTGACTAGTCAAGTTGTTACGAACCTTATTAACCTGTTGGCTCGTGACTTTCAAGAGATGGCCCTGAGGCAGCTTGGACGGCTAGGTTTAGTTTCATGTGGGTCAAGAGTCAGCTTGCTGACACGAGTGCTATGGATGATTTGTGAGGGAGCACTGTGACGGTGCCTCGCGGATTGATTAGGTTCTTTGGATCTAGACTAAGTTGGGGCCACAGGGTTAGACCTTGCTCTGCTATGATCATGTGTCATGATTCCTAGACTCGGTGAGATCTAGACTCAACGCCTCAAGGTAGACCTAGTCTGACTTTAGGGGCAAAACCCTAAATAAGATCTAAACTAGGACTAGACTGGATGAAACCTGCTAGACTCAATGAGTTTTGGTTCAGACTTTGAACTAGGGTAAGCCTAGTCTAACTCTGTAGGAAACTTTAAGCGTAGACCTATACTAGAACTTAGACTGAGATGTGGACTAAATGGGTACGAGTCTCGACTTGGACCAAGAGTGGGTCTAGGTTCGGACCTGGGTGTGATCCTAGTCCGGACCTGGACTGAGTTGGGTGCAAACTAGGCTTGGACCTAGAGGGTTTTGAAGATCAGACCTAGAGTGGACCTGAGCTAGATCAAAGTTGAGAAAAGCACAAGCCCTAGGCTAGGACCAAAAGGAGGTCTAGGTTCAGACCTAAGTTAGGCTGAGTATAAGCCTGAACTTGGACCTAGAGACTTTTTATGATTAGACCACATATGGACCAGGACTGGATCAAAGATGAACTAGGAACGTGCCTTCCACTCGGATCGAGAGGGGGCCTAAGTTCGGACCAAGGTGAAACCTGGTTTGGACCTAGGCTAAGCTGGGTACAAGCCTGGACTTTGACCTAGAGGGTTCAGCTTGAACTAAAAGCTAGCCCTGGTCTGAGATCTAAGAATAACCAACAAATATAAGAAAGCACTAGTTGAAGAAATTTTTCAACACCTTAGTCCCCAATCAATAAAGTCTAACAAACAGTTGATATTCCAACAGTCTTAGAATGGCCCTAGAACTGGTCAAGATCTTCATGAGGACTCCTAAAAGTCATCTACCAAAGCTCGTCCCATTCCGACATGTCTAAGGCAGTGCAGACTGAGAAATAATTTCGACAAAATCAGCCTTTAACACCTTGAAACGGACCCTATAACTAGTTCTATATTTTTGGTATCTTAATTTTCTGTGGGACCACCTCCATTTGATCCGGTACAGTTAAAAACTCACAGGGGTCAAATTTTAGCTTGAACAGACAACCCAAAAAGATGTTATAGGAGAAAGAGCAAAACAGGAGGAGTCTCACGCTATTCCGATGCGGGCACCCTGCAGCTCAACTCCATTAAAAGGGCAGTCACGACTAGTGAATTTTAGCGCTCATATCTCACCTGTCTCAAGTCGGATCATGCTCATATTTTGTGAGCGTGTTCGTCTCGTCAAGACGAGCGTTTCGATATGTGGCACACCCCCGATGACGTACGAGCGCAAAAAAAAGCTAGAGTGAAGTTGCTGATCTGTGAAAAAAGTGCAGGAAAATCAGCATCATGCCTCACTTGAGCAGC
Source organism: Amborella trichopoda (assembly GCF_000471905.2). Next base: position 2,038,129 of record NW_006499819.1, on the reverse strand, counting down.
CAAATCACGTCGCTTGCGAGCCCGATCGGTGTGAAACCAATTCCATCATGTGCATAAGGTCTAGAGATATTCTAGTCCGAACCCTATACATGATGAACGGTCGAATTTCGCACACAAAGCCCATGAAGTGACTACAAACTCTGTCTTTAGAATTCCAGATTCCGACCAAAACTCCAAAGTTGTAAAATCTTAGTCTGGGCACAGAATCGAGCTGCGTTTATTGCCTTGCAATCATGATGATATGCTCAGTGTGATACAGTGAAGAAATCATAGAAAAACATCAAGGAACAAGCACACAATCGATCCAAAGTTTCAAAATTCATTCAAATTTCAAGTCACATGATCGTACCCAAAAGATATGATCCATGGCTCGAAGTTAGTATCAAATCCATCGCCATGCCGAGCCCAACAAAAAAACAATCATCTTTCATCAAACCGGCATCAGAACAACCCCGGATCATCTATGAAAAATCATGCATGTTTTAGGGCAACATAGGGACTGTCTTTGAATTCTACAACTTGTTAAGAAGGGGCAAATCTATCATTTTGCACCCTATTTTCTAATTTCTTTTAATTCAGTTAAATCTTAATTTCCAGCAATTAGATTTAATTTTGATCAATCCACCCATGTTTGGGCACAATTCTATATATATACCACCTACCATCATTGTCAATAGAGGCTTGAACCCTTCCTTAAAGAGCATTTTTACTTAGTAGAATTCCCTTTCCTTCTCATTGTTGGGTCACATTTTGAGAGAGAGAGTAAGGAGAGAGAAACTTTTGACCGGTACCTCTAAGCTCAAGGTAAATCTTCTCTCCCTTCTTTTCTCTTTTTCTTCTTCTTCTTCTTCATCTGAGCCTCACTCAGAGGCCACGCACGGCATTGGAAGTGTCGTGCATGCCCCTTTTTTTTCTTTTTCCACTCCTGTGGTTTCACAAGTCGCTTATGGCAATGGTAGCACCATGCACGAGCTCCTTTCCCCCTTCTATTTGTTCATCTCTATCTCTCAACGAGGCTTGCAGATGACGCTGCTCATCGTCATCCGCAAATGTATCCTTGACGCGCCAGTCAGAAACAAAAACTGCGAAAGTTATTGCTGCCCACAACGGTCTCCCCTTGTGCGCCTATTGCAGATGGCGATGCCTATCGCTGCCCACGAGAGGTCGCGGTAAGACCTATCGCCATCCACGTGCTTCCTTCATACGCTGGATGCCTATCACCATCCGCAAACTTCCTTCGCGTGCCCGGTGCCTATCGCCATCCATGAGCTTGCTTCGCATGTTCGGTGCCTATCACTGTCTACAAGCTGTCTTCGTGAGCTCGGTGCCTATCACCGTCTGCAAGCCTTCTTCATGCTCTCAATGCTTATCGCCGTCCACAGGTGTTCTTCCTACGCTCGGTGCCTAGAGCCGTCCGCAAGCCTTCTTCGTGCTCTCGATGCCTATTATCCTGTGTAGGCTCTTCTTGCTTCCCACGCCTATCGCCGTGTGCCTTGGCAAGAACTGTCGTCGTGCGCCTCACGAATGGCTATCGCCGTGCGCTTCATAAGATGCTATCGCCGCTCACGTAATGGTGTGCTGCCGTCTTTTGATTCCCCAACGGTGATGGCTAGAGCCGCCTGCAGTTCACTGCTCGCCCTCTAGCCGTGAGCAGTAGTGTCTAGTGCCTTCCAAGGGCTGTGACACTACTACTTCGCGGTTATGGGTGGTGACGCTTAGCGCCATCTGGACCCCATCTCTTTGTCATCTCGTGCATTTCTTCATTCTCTTCTCACTTGATCGAGGGTGGAATCGATATAGTGTTGTCATAGTAGTCTGGCTGTAGAGTAGTATTGCAGTCGTGCTGGTCTCAAGCACCATGCTCGTCTAGCTGCCACACTAGATTAGGATAGTCATGTCGACCTTGGTTTCAACTAGTATTGCCTTCGCGCTGGTCGAAAGTTACTGTGCCCATCTTGCTATCATTTCGAGTTGATTATTGCACTCGTCCAACTCTTATGCTAGCCTCGTCCCCCTGTTGACTACCTTCTTCTTTTCTCCTCCCATTCAAACCTTCCACTTCATCACCCCAACTTCTCACATTCTTAGCCATACGAATGTGCATTGCCCTAAGAAAAGGGTGGGCCTTTCAGTCTCCTTGTCTTGTAAATTAACCATAGTAGTGTTGTGCATAAAACAAGGAGATTGCAGGTCAAGGGAAGTGAATCCGAACCAGCTGAAGCAGCTGAGGGGCTTTCCATCGTGATCTAAGAGGGCACTCACATGAGTTAGCCCGAGTAAGTCACGGACCCAGGTGAGGTTGGTCCCCACCTCACATCCCAAATTTCTCTCTCACTAATTGGATACCTTCCCTTGTTCTTAAACAAGGTTCTCGAGAGAGCGTTCTTATGTCCCGGGTTTCCGAACCCGAGACATGTGTCACCCGATCACCTAGATCTTAGGCGGCGAGATCGAGGTACAAGGCTTGGCTTAAGAGTGGGTTCCTAACTATTGAAATGCGGTTAGGTTGATATAGGTCCCCACATAGGTCTTGGCCTTCTGTTATAGGATGTTCACCAGGTCCTGCTATACTTGGAGTTGCTTTGGGGCAAAGGATTACGGAGGGGTGCTCACAATTAAAGTTCCGTGAATCCCAACCACCTCGACTCTCAAATTTAGGTTCGCCTCACGCCGTTAACGTGGATTTTACAAGAAAAATGTGAGCACTTGGTCCAAATCGTGCCAAGTGAGGTGTGGGACAAATCGAGTGTATCTAGGGCACAACCATAGGCCGTGTCGCCCGGGAAAGAAATAAAGTGGTAAAGAAAGTGGAACAAATGGAATTCAGATCTGAGGCCAAATCTGCCCGAAAACGAGCAGATCTACTTTCAGATTTGTGGCAAGGCCAGCATGATCTATGACGATACAATTTTTAAGAAAATAAAAAAATCAAAATAAAATGAAAATAATAAAGTAAAAGAAATAAAATGGAAGGAAATATGATACCAAACGGGGCCGGATGGCCCAGGACTCTTGAGCCTTCTAGGGCTAGTCCGTATCATAAACGGTCCTCTTTTGTCTCACTGATTTGGATGTTGACCAGCAAGTCTCTCCCACAAAAGGGGTTTTGTGCCCTAGAAATGGTTTTGATCTAGGGTTGTTGTGCCCTAGGTCTAAGTCTTTTCAGGCTTTTTGGGTTAGGGTCTCAAGAGGCTAGGGTTTTCTAATGGTATCTCTGAGGGTTTTTTATCTCTATCTCTCCTCAAATGGCCACGAAAAGAGGCTTTTTAGGGGTCAAATTCCTCTGAGAAGGATATACACGCATAACAAACAAATTCTAAGGGTACAGATTTGGGCGACATGGCTGGTGTAGACCATATAAAAAAAATTTCTTTTTTCTTTTTTTTTACGTATTTTGCTGAAAATAAAGAAAAGCGTAGAAAAATCTGACAGATCTTCTGACGAAGATCTCTCGGATCTGACACCTTAAAATGATGAAAATGAAAGAAATAAAGGGGCCAAGAAATTGGGACAAATCGAATTCAGATCTAAGGCCAGATCTGCCAGAAACGGGGAGATCTACTCTCAGATCTGTGGTAGGGCCACCATGGTCGATACAAATTTTAAGAAACGAACAGATCAAAATAAAATGAAACTAATAAAGAAGAAGAAATAAAACGGAAGGAAAAATGATACCAAACCTTTGATAAACAGCTACCGTCTAGCCTCAAATTTGAATTCGATTTGTCCCACTTTCTTTACCACTTCATTTCTTTCATTTTCATCATTTTAGGGTGCCATATCCGAGAGATCTTCGTCAAAAGATCTGTCAGATTTTTCATCGTAAACAGTTTGGCGCCCACCATGTGGCAATTTTACATCGTTGACCCCTATAAAGCCTTCTAGGGCTCGTCAGGCCAACACTCTTTCACACACCGGACTCTCACAGACCAACATGTTGTCCTTCGAACTCCATTTTTTGTTTTAGCATTTGAATTCGAGTGCCCGTATGACGCAAAAGATCAGGTGTATCCAAGGCACAACCACCCTATTCAATGAAAAGACGTCAAACTTGTACGACGTAAAAGAGCCAAGACAGGTACCGTTTAACCCTGTATGACGCAAAAGGTCGGGTGTATTCAAGGCACAACCACCTTGTTCAATGGAAAAACGTCAAACTCGTGCTACGTAAAAGAGTCAAGGCAGGTATCGTCTATCTCTGTATGAGGTGAAAGGTTGGGTGTATTTCGTCTATCCCAGTATGACGTAAAAGGGTCGAGTGTATTCCCTCTAACCCATATGACATCATCCAAAATTTTCATTTTGATACTCAGGGCCAACACAAAAGGTCATTTTTTCATTTAAGGGTGGTTGTGCCCTGGATACACCCAACCTTTTACGTCATATGGGGCTAGATGATGTTTTTCTGCCTTGGAACTTTTATGTCGCACAAGTTTGACATTTTTCCTGTCTCAGCTATTTTACGTCGCACGAGTTTGACGTTTTTTGGATTGGACTTTAGTTTGCAGTTTAGGCTCATGCCAACAAGGAGCAAATTACTGTTTTTGATAATTATATTTTTTCGCAAAATTGGTTGGCAGTTTAGGCTCGTGCCACCGAGGAGCGAATTATTCTTTTTTTGTAAATTTTTTTTAAAAAAGATTTATTTTTCAAAAATTTGGTTACCAATTTAAACTCATGCCACTAAGGAGCGTTCGAAGATCTTTGAAAATTAAAATGTTTGATAGAAAGTCGCAAAAACACCAGATAAAGCCAAGTTGGATCCCTTGCACATAGATAAACTCTTAGCCATTGACGTAAACATTGACACCTATGCAAATTGTTTTTACAAACTGTTTCCAAGGAACATTTTTTACGTAAACAGAAGCGAAATTTTTATGATGAAAAATCGGACACATCTTTTGATGAATATTTCTTGGATCTAACACCTTAAAATGATGAAAATGAAAGAAATAAAGAGGTAAAGAAAGTGAGAGAAATCGAATTCAGATCTGAGGCTAGATCTGTCGAGAAACCAGCAGATAAACTCTCAGATCTGTGGTTGGGCCAACGTGATCCAAGACGATACGATTTTAAAGCAAACGAACAGATCAAAATAAAATGAAAACAATAAAGCAGAAGAAATAAAATGGAAAGAAAATTGGTACCAAACTGGGTCGGATGGCCCAGGACTCCTGAGCCTTCTAGAGCTTGCCCGTATCAGAACTGTTCCACTTTGGTCTGTTTTATTCAGATGTTGACCAGCGAGTCTCTTCCGCAAAAGTGTTTTTGTGCCCTGGAAATGGTTTTGATCTAAGGTTGTTGTGCCCTAGGTCTAAGTTTCTAGGCTTTTTGGGTTTGGGTCTCAGAAGGCTAGGGTTTTCTAAAGCTATCTCTAGGGTTTCTAATCTCTTTGAGGTTGTTGTATCTCTATCTCTCCTCAAATGGCCACAAAAAGAGGCTTTATATGGGTCAAAATCCATTAGGAAGGATATACACGCGTGACAAACAAATTCCCTGGTCAAAGATGCCAATTTTGACGGTACGGATTTGGGAGACACGGCCACGACCAGACGACAAGCCAACTGCTGCCTTAGAAAAAGCGTAAAAAATGTAAAAAAAGCAAAAATTTTGATTTGGGGCAAAAACTTCTAGTCGACAATGGTAGTGTCACCCGAGTCAAAATGTGTCCAAATTAAAAAATTACAATTGTAGTGTGTTCCTTAACCTCTTTTGAAGCTCTCAGAGAATATTTGAGTCAAAATATAATTTTTTACTATTTTTAATGATTTGTTTGGTAACACAGAGCATTTACAGAAATTTGGATCAAAACAGGGTTTTTGCAAGGTTTTGGGCAGACGAACTTGTTTTCGGTCACAAGGTAGGTTGTGTGAACTATGAATTTGGGTTTGTTAGGTTAAGTGCGATCCTAAAGGTTCAAGAAACCATAGAATTTGCCCGATTTAAAATGGGGTGTCTACAGTTGCCCTTCTTTGGCACTCCCTGTCCTTCGAGGGACATGTGAGTAGCAAAGAAGTAGACACTTTGGCTTTCCATGTCCTTCGAGGGGCAAGTAAACGTCAAATATTTCTTCCTAAAGTCACATGGTCAGAGGAAACACCAACTAATCCCTCAAATTCATTGCGCTCACGGAGCTCACCCACCAAGGGCATTTTTCCTCTTAGGGTTTTCGGCGTGAGATGATAACGAGTTACACAAGCTTGAAACTCGAGTTGGATTTTCTGGCCATGTCACTTAACTTCAAGTGTCTTGCAGTTTTAAATTTTTAACCCTGGCATTTTCTTTGATTTTCTTAGGGTTTCCTAAGGCTTTCTATAGAAAAAAGCTGTCTGTAGGAAGAGACTTGTCTGGCTGTTTCGAAGAGAGAGACGAGGGAGCAAGGCAGTAATCGAGGCAACACGGTGATCATCATATACGGGTGTCCAAGCTCCTTCGTTTTAGCAGTTCTTTTAAAATCTTTTAAAAAAGAGGAATGTTTGAAATAGAACCTGGAGCAAGGACTGGTTACGATTTTAACAAAAAAATTAAAGTTTTTGAAAACACAATACATATATTGAAAATTTTGAAAAGAGAAAGATATTTTAAAAAACAAGGTTGCTTAGCAGTTTTAACTCTTACAACCATAGAGCCCTCTAAGCAATTAGCGTCATGCAGCGATGGACCATACACCCGACCCTTTTACATCAATACGGGGATAAACCGAATACATTAGGCCTTTTTACGTTATACGGGGATAGACGGAATACACCGAACCATTTTACGTCATACAGGGATAGACAGAATACACTCGCCCTTTCACATCATAAGGGCATAGACGATACCTACCTCGGCTCTTTTACATCACATGAGTTTGATGTTTTTCCATTGAACAGGGTGGTTGTGTCCTGAATACACCCGACCTTTCTCGTCATATGAGGCTAGACAATACCTGTCTCATCTCTTTTATTTCGCATGAGTTTGACATTTTTTCACTGAACAGGGTGGTTGTGCCTTGGATACACCCGACCTTTTGCGTCATACAAGGCTAGAGGGTGCCAGTCTCGACTCTTTTACGTCGCACGAGTTTGACGGTTTTTCCTGTCTCGGCTCTTTTACGTCGTATGAGTTTAACATTTTTCATGTCTCAGCTCTTTTCCGTCGCACGAGTTTGATGTTTTCTAGACTAGGCGACACGCCCAGTATCACCCAAATTGTTTTCTCCAAATCTAAATTTTTGTCTTTTTGACTTTTTTTTCTTTTTCTTGCGCTTCCTAAAGTGGAGAGGCCTTTATCAATTTTGAAAGAAAAAAACAAAAAGATCAGTTTTGTGAAAAATTGTTGTCTTTTTTAAGGCCATTTTGTATCTTAATATATATATATATTAAAGCCAATCTTGCATTCAGAAAAATAAATTTATTTTTTTCAAGCATTTCTCATTTTTGGAAAGAAAATTTTACCTTGCAAAAAAAAAGAAGAAAATTAGCATTTTTGTTAGGCATCTTTGTCTAAAAAACAAAAAAAGAAATATTTTAAAGGCAATCATGCTATCAAAAAAACAAAGATATATATATATATATTAAAGGAATTTCTCATTTCTAAAAATTGGGCATTTATGTCTAAAAAAAAGAAAAATCTTTTAAAAGGAATCTTGCTTTCAAAAAAAAAAAAAAATTTAGTTTTTTGAGGCTTTTTTCATTTTTGGAAAAGAAAAATTTTCTTTGCAAAAAAAAAAAAAATCACTTTTGGTACAAAAATTTCTTTTTGTAAGTCATTTCTTTTTCACAAAGAAAACAATTCCAAAAAAAAGGAGAGAATATTCACTTAAAAAAAAAGTTGTCAAAAAAAATCTTACATTTCTTTGTTTCTAATTTGGCATTTGTCGATTCTTTCTCTCCTCATTAAACAAAAAGGGGTTAAAAAAAATAAAAATAAAATTTCCAGGGTCACCTGCACTCTCTCTTTAATTGTGTCTTGATCGAGTTACCCTCAACTCAGAGCATGCTTAACTAGGCACAGGTTGTGCGTGGTTCCACTTTCATTTACTATATACCTTCTTAGCGGTTGCTTACCCCCACATCTGAATTGTGCTTTTGATTAGTCAAAAACCCGACCTGAAGCACACCTCACTTGGCACGATTTGCGCCAAGTGCTCACATTTTTCTTGCATTGTGTGCCTGCTTACTTGCTACTTTATTTTTGCTTTCATGCTTCTTTACATTTTCTTGCACACACCAGATTGGGAATGCTCGGGAAACCAACAAATATTTTTGAAAACTCCCAAAATCCGCGTGAACGGCGTGAGGGGAACCTAGCATTGAGAGTCGAGGCGGTTGGGATTCGCATAACTTTAATTGTGAGCGCCCCTCCGTAATCCTTTGCCTCAAAGCAAAATTGTGAGCAAGTGCTAAAAAAAAGCTCTTCAACCTAAAACCTTAGCGACCCACCTAAGTGGGATCAATATGATGAGGACGACGTGTTAGAAATTGATGTGATCCAGATCAATGAGAAGGGATCATCTTCCAAACAAGAGGTCAACACCCCAAAATCTCCAATCACGCTTCCAAACAAGGGGCCAATACCTAAAATATCAAATGAAGTCAAACATTTGGAAATTCAAAGGGGCCTATCTGGGCCACCTTCACCAGAATTCTTCGCCAACCCACCCACCTATATGGGATGAGGAGCCAAGCTTAGAAGATTTAACCGAGTCACCTCTCAAGGTGAACCCAGTTATAGATGATGGAGAAGCAAATAGCCCAAATTTGACTATTCTCAATTATTTGACATCTTCACTAGAGTTGATAGAGCTTGAACCTTTGGAAATTCTAAGGGGCCCACCTGGGCTACCTTCACAAGATTTCTTGAATGATCCAGCAATCTGGGATCAAGAATTGGATATTGAAAATCCGACCATGTTAGCTCCTCAAGAGGAAGGCTTTCTAAAAGCCAATAACGACATGAGCACAACTTCGATAACTGGAGCACCACCATGTTAAGAGAATTCATCCAGTGAAGAGCAAGTTCTCAACGGAACAGAAAGCCCTGCAGGAGCAACCCCATCAAAATATTTAATAGGGGCAACTAACGAGATTGAACCCTTGTTTGTTGATTCTCAACACATCATAAGGCCATTTAATACGACAAGGGCAACAAATGAGATTGAACCCTTCGTAAAGCCATCTAATACCAACTCAACCATTCCTCTAGCCGTTTCGAAGAGATAGATGAGGTAGCACCACGGTAATCACGACAACGCGATGATCATCATATATAGGTGTCCAAGCTCCTTTTTTTTAACAGTCGTTTTAGAATCTTTAAAAATAGGTGAATGTTTGAAATAGAACCCGGAGCAAGGACATGTTACAATTTTAACAAAGAAATTAAAGTTTTTGAAAAGACAAGACATATAGTGAAAATTTTGAAAAGAGAAAGATACTTCAAAGAACAAGGTTGGTTAGCAGTTTTAACTCCTACAACCATAGAGCCCTTTAAGTAGTTTAGCATCATACAGCAATGGACTATACACCCAACCCTTTTACGTCAATACAAAGATAGATAGAATACAACAATGAGACAGGAAAAACGTCAAACTCATGCGACATAAAAGAGCTGAAACAAAAAAAACGTCAAACTCGTGCATCGTAAAAGAGCCGAGATAGGTTCCGTCTAGCCCCGTATAACAAACAAGGTCGAGTGTATCCATGGCACAACCACCCTGCTCAAAAATCTAACAGATCTTCTGAGCCTTCTCAGTGGATAAACACTGGTGTCTCTATTGTTTTGACCACAAACAAAGGACTTCTCAAAATAATGGACAGAATAATAGAATGTGGTAAAGATTGGCACGAAAAGTTAAATGACGCACTATGGGCCTACCGGACAACTGAGAAGACTCCTACTAGCATGACCCCATACTTATTGGTGTATGGTATGGAAAAAAATGCAATTGTTTTTTTATAGAGGACATTCCCAAGATGGTCCTAGACCTAGGCGTTTCACAAAATCTAGATTTATCCCAACGTCAGATAAATCTTTGTCAAATGAGGTCAACACTCTTGCACACACCAGACCCTCATAGACCAACATGTTGTCCTTCGATCTCCATTTTTTGTTTTAGCGTCTGAATTCGAGTGCCTGTATGATGCAAAAGGTTGGGTGTATCCAAGGCACAACCACCTTATTAAATGAAAAAATGTCAAACTCGTGTGACGTAAAAGAGTCAAGTCTAGCCCCGTATGATGCAAAAGGTTGGGTGTATTCAGCGCACAACCACCCTGTTCAATGGAAAAATGTCAAACTCGTGCGACGTAAAAGAGTCGAGACAGGTATTGTCTATCCCCGTATGACATGAAAGGTCGGGTGTCTTTTGTCTCTCCCCGTATGACGTAAAAGGGTCGGGTGTATTCCTTCTATCACCGTATTGACATAAAAGGTCGGGTGTATGGTCCATAGCTGCATGACGCTAAACTGCTTAGATGGCTCTATGGTTGCAGGAGTTAGAACTGCTAACCAACCTTGTTTTCAAAATATCTTTTTCTTTTCAAAATTTTCACTATATGTCTTGTGTTTTCAAAAACTTTAATTTCTTTATTAAAATCGTAACCTGTCCCTGCTCTGGGTTCTATATCCAACATTCCTCTATTTTTAAAGCTTTCTAAAACGACTGTTAAAACAAACGAGCTTAGACACCCGTATATGATGATCATCGCGTTGCCACGATTACCACGTTGCTGCCTCGGCTCACTCTTTGGAACGGCCAGACTAGTCTCTTCCTATATAAGGCCTTTTCCTATAAACAACCTTAAGAAACCCTAAGGAAATCAAAGAAAATGCTAGGGTCAAAAATTTCAAACTACAAAATCCCTGAAGTTAAGTGGCATGGCAAGAAAATCCAACTCGAGTTTCAAGCTTGTGTAACTCACTGACATCTCACGTCGAAGACCCTAAGAGGAAAGATGTCTTAGATGGGTGAGCTTTGTGAGTGCAATGACTTGGAGGGATTAGTTGGTGTTCCCTCTAACCACATGACTTCTGGAAGAAATCTTTACCGTTCACCTACTCCTCGAAGGATAGGGAACGTCAGAGTGTCTACTTCTTTGCCACTCACCTGTCCCTCAGAGGACAGGGAGTGCCAAAGAGCGGCAACTATAGACACCCCATTTTAAATCTAACAAATTCTATGGTTTCTTGAACCTTTAGGGTCACACTTAACCTAGCAAACCTCTAGATCTGGATGATCAGGCAGTACACGTCTCTAGTTTCAAGGGAACCTGGGACTTTGAGATCACTCTCTCGTGAACCTTACTAAAAAACAAGGGCAGGTAGACCAACCAATGAGAGATGAATTTAACGTGGGTTCGGGACTTACTCGGGCTGGCTCACATAGGTGCCCTATTAGATCACGATGAAAGCCCCCCTGTAGTAAAACTGGTCTAGAATCGCCTCCATTGGCCTATATTCTTATGTTTATACAGTAACACACATATGGCAAATGTTACAAGACAAGTGGGTCATCCCGCCTTGCCTTTGGGGAATGTACACGGGCGGGCACATTCAAAAAGAGGAAGAAAAGAGCGAGAGAAGAAAGATTAGGATTAGAAGAATTTGACCAGATGGTGAGACTGACACAGTGACTAAACTAGCAAGTAATGGACCTGTTGGGGGAGTAAAATGGGCTCGGTGACTCAGACCGGCTCAACAGAATTACTACTAGACGATAGTACAAATATCGATTAGCTAGACACAATGGAACAGTAACTCTGATCGGCACAACGACATTTACGCAACGACATTACAGTTAAATGACAGGACTACCATGGAAGGCCAGTCTTGACCCCTTAATCAAACGAAAGCGTAAAAGAAAGAATAGAGATCAATGAGAGAGAGAAAAGAAGAAGGATAAGAGAAGAAGAGCATAGAAAGAAGGGGAGAAAGAGAAGGAAAGGAGAAGAAGAGCATGAGAGAGGATAAAAGGTAAAAGAAAGGGTAAAGACAAACACATACGACAATGAGAGAATGAGGGAGAAGACTTAGATGGCGTTGTGTCCCCGCCGGCTGTGATGAGTATGGAGACGAAAGAAGAGACGCAAGCATCATTGTGCTCCGTCGACTGTGACAAAAGGAAGGGGAGAGAAGACACAAGCAGCACTAAGCCTTAGCCTGTTGTGTTAGAAGAAGAAGAAGAAGAAAGAAAAGACACAGGCGGCGCTCAGTCTTCGCCAGCTGTGTTAGAAGAAGAGGAAACAGATAGAGCACAGATGGCAATGGCCTTCACTGTCTGAGACATGAGAGAGATGAAAGAGAGAACACATATAGCAATCGACTTTGTCGTCTAGGACACGAGAGATGAGAGAGTTTTGACAGAGGCCCGATCCGTCATCCAGGTCAAGGCTCGGCTCACTGTTTCTGTCTCAAATAGAGGAAGACATCACACTCGACAAGAGGTTCACCATGAGTGATTAGAGAAGAGAAAGAAAAGCAGGGAAAAAGAGACATGATAGACCAGAGGAGGAAGAGAGAGAAAGGGATAAAGATGAAAACAGGAAAGAGAAAGGGAGAGATGAGATAGAAAAGAGGAGGGAGATAGAGATGAAGGAGAAAAGAAGAGGAGAGAGAAAGAGAGAGATAGAGATGAGAATGAAAAGAGAAGGGAGAAAGAGAGAGATAGATATGAGGGAGAAAAGAGGAGAAAGAGAGAGATAGAGATGAGGGAGAAAAGGGGAGGAGAGAGAAAGAGAGGAGATAGAGATGAGGGAGAAAAAGAGGAGGAGAGAAAGAGAGGAGGAGAGAGAAAAAAGGAGGAGAGAGAAATACCTTACTGAGGGGTATCGACCGTTTTCATCTGTCTCCACTCTCTCTCTCCAAGACGCACCCACTAACTCATGCAAAAGTGAAATCTTTATTGAACGGTTGAATAATGAACCAAAGGTCCTAGGTCCTTTTTGCAATTAGGCCTTGCATGTCTATATAGAATTGGGCCCAAACATGGGTGGATACCAAAAAAGTAGATAAATTGATGATAATTACAATTTAATTGAATTAAAAAAAATTAAGAAAATAGGGTGTAAGACGACTGTTTTGCCCTTACCTATAGATCAAATTCCAGAACAATCCCTGCTGCTGCTAGAGAACTTGCATGATCTTCCAGGACTGATCCAGAGTTGCTTTGATGCCCATTTGATCGAAAGATGATTGTTTTCTTCTAGGGCTCAGTATGGCAATCAATTTGATATCAACTTCGAGCCATGGATCGTGTTTTTAAGCCACGATCATGAGACTTGAAATTTGGATGAAGATTGAAAACTTTGGATCAATTGTATGCTCGTTTCTTGATGTTTTTTTATGGTTTCTTTGTTGTAATGCATTGAACATGCCATCACGATCGCATGGCAATAAACGAGACACGATTTGGAGCTCGAACGAAGACTTTCGCATCTTTTGGGTTTTTGTCGAAATTAAGAATCCGACGTCCGAAATTTACAGTCACCTTTGTTGACAAAGTCCAATCGTTTATCATGCACGGAGTTCAGAACTTACGCACATGATGGAATTGGTTTCGCGTTGATCCGATGAGCGAGCGTTGTGATTTGGCCGCTTGAGCGAGGCGTATCGCTGCTGCAACTTTCGTCATGAATCAGAAACTTCTTTCAAGATTTTTTCCCTGCTCGAATGTCATCACGGGGCAGATCACATATCGAAATGCTCGTCTTGACGAGACGAACATGCTCACAAAATTTGAGCATGATCCAACTCGGGATGGGTGAGATATGGACCCCGAAATTCATTGCCCGTGACTGTGAAAACAGTCACCTTTAATGGTGTTTTGGTGCAGGGTGGCCACACAGAAATAGTGTGCGGCCTACCCCTTTTTGGTATTTTACCCATAACTTTGTCTTGGAGTGCCCGATTAAGCCGAAACTTGATCCTTAGGGGTTTTCGACCGTGCCAGATCCAATGGTGGTAGTCCCACAGCTGTTTTACATACCAAAAATATAGTTCTAGTTACACAGTCCTTTTCAGGGTGCTAGAGGCCAATTTTTTGAAATTGTTTCTTTGTGTTCACTGCCTTAGATATGTCTGAGTGCAATGAAACTTTGTAGATGGCCTCTTAGAGTGCTTATGAATATCTTGACTAATTCTGGGGTATTTTTGAGACTATCGAGAGTTCCACTGTATGGTAAGGCTTTAATGACTAGCTTCCTCTTTATTCCGCATCAAGGACCAAGGTGCTGAAAAATATTTTCAAACAGCTTGCCCCGCCAAATGTTGTGCTTCGAGGGAAGTGAAAAGGATGACATTCAGAAATTTTCCTTCCGTTTTATTAATTGTTTCTTCCTAGCCACAAGACCACGCAAACGCCGAGGAGATTCACGAAATGCTGTTACAAGGATGCTCAGACGTAGGGATGCTTTGTTCGCAAGTCCGTCCGTGGAGACTTTAGGGGGAGACGAGACTTTTTTGAGGGATCCTATCAAAGTCCTCACCCACAAGGGACTAGTTGTGATTCTGATAATTGAGGATTTTGTACGGACCTCGTTGAACAGAATCAGGTCGGTCTGGCAATTGTGTTTCATGTCGAAGGGCATTGTCCCATTTGGTCTGGGTTTGTTGGTATCCTCTAGTGTTGAGCCACGTTTTGAGGATTTCGTGAATGGTGTGCTGAAGGGCCTTCTATCGGTGACATCTGCTTTGTGCACTAGTTATTCCTTGGCGAGTAGGGTACCTCAATTTATCGAGGTGACCAGCTTTGGGTATAACCCTTACCCACTGTTGTGCAGTTCCAACAATTAGGATAGCTCGTGATCCTGATTACTGCACCAAAGTCACGATTGACTTAGCTTTCTTGGGGCATCTTCAACATTTGGGAGTGTGTTGATAACCTCCTGGGAATGATGCTCATTTTCATGAGACTTATCTTACTTTCTTGGCGAATCTTGTCACGACCCCACCCCCTGACCCCTACCATCCCATATCGGAGGTTGACAAATTGCGGGATCGAGATCACAGAGGTCGCGTGCGTCACTCAGGTGGGAGTGGCATCAACATGTTTTAAAAGTGCAGAGTCAAAGAAAACCACGAGAAATAAAATAAATATATTCCACCAAGCACTGAAAACTGAATAAATTAGAACCATTTCATATCCATATACTGTCTTTAGGATCATAAACAATATCCAGAATATTGCAGTTCATCCAAGGAATCAAAAGCCTATTAACAAAATTACAAGGCTCCACAAACAAGACTGTACGACCAACGGCCAGCTGACACCCACAAAAACAAGGAGATCTTCTAGTCGAGCACGGACCTTCAATCCACCAATCACGATCACCACTCGCCTGTCTTCGACCTGCAGTAGACAATCAACATGGGTGGAAGCAAAGGAATGAGCTAAAAAGCCCAGTAAGTAGATCACAATATTATGCTTCCCTGCCTATGAATATTATCTCACAACACAGATCAAGGTTCTAGGCCATGCTTATAAAATAGGATTCCTGCATCACAATTAAGTCACAATTATATGATGATGCTTTTCATGGTAGAGCAGGCACAATACGAGATATCATATAACACACACACTAGCAATCCATCAATCTCAACAGATCAACACAAATAAGAGAGCATAACAAAAGCAATAGAAACTAACTCACTTTCTAGCCCTATGCATCAGGCCAAACACATCTCTCAGATCAGTCACATAACTCAGGGAATCATATATCTCAGGTCAATATCATATCTCAAGTAGATTACATGTCTCAGGCAACTACCTATCTCAGGCGATGCAATTTGTACAAAGCATTGGCAGAAAGTCACGAATCACCTCATACGCACCTCACTAATGTCAGTCATGACCATGCGATAGGCTCAAAGCATGCCAAGTAATCATAACAGTCTTAGTATCACAATATCTACCAAAGGGTAACCCA
Organism: Amborella trichopoda; assembly: GCF_000471905.2. The sequence continues at coordinate 2,022,227 of NW_006499819.1, read as the reverse complement.
TTATGTAGTGCCCATATAAATCTGGGGGGGGCGTGACCCTCCCAAATCTTCACATTCACATCCAGACTCCCGTCCTATCATGGGGAGTTAGGGAAAGATCTTAGCTGCGAAACACCATCATTCACATAGCAGGTGCCCATTCACATATCACACAAGTAGTACGGTACCATCATTCACACAGTAGGTACCCCTTCACATAACACATAAGAAGCACAGTACCATCATTCATACAATAGGTACCCATACGCATAACACATAAGCAGCACGGTACCATCATTCACACAGTAGGTACCCATTCACATAACACATAAGCAGCACAATACCATCATTTACACAGTAGGTCCCCATTCACATAACACAATATTATGTATCACAATATCACATATCTTAGTATGATAGTATCCCACTACTCAGAGCATCGTGTTTCATATCACATCATACCATATCTCATCCCATAAGCATTCTCTGATTCGAAGCTTTCATGGTGTCATAGAAAGATATACATAGGCCTTGATTCATCAGGAATCTCAACTTAGTCACAACATGACAATTGAAGCAAACACAACTATCTCTCACTCAAATGTCGTTTGATGTCAATTGATAGCCATTTGATCAGTCAACAGTTAGGCACAACATAAACATTGTTTTTGGAAATCTTGCATTCTACTACAGTGACATGTCCCTCGTATCAAAGGCATAACTCCCAATTCATGAGGAATCCTGTGATGATTTCAAAAGCAACGTTCGACCCGGAACACCCATCTATCCAACAAAGGTAATTTGGAATCATTTGGATATCAATTGGTCATTCAAAAGCTCATGACAACATAGATAAATTTTGAATAGATCAATTTTGAATTCTGCTAAATCCTGCCAACAGTGACAAATCCTCACAATTTGGACCATAACTACCAATTTAGAGGGAATTTCGAGATAATTTCACATGCAACTAAGGGAAGATGTGCTTGGCCCTAATTGTCGTAGTACAAAAGCTCTGCCACTACTTACTCGATGATGAAGTAAAACTTATATCAAAAGCAAACCCTGTAAAGTTTCTCATGGCACATCCATGCTTGCCGGGACGCCTTGCTAAGTGGGCATTATTGCAGATGGAATTTGACATCACATACGTACCATGAAAGGTTGTCAAGGGTCGAGCCCTGACTGATTTTTCTCGCAGCACATCCTGTACTGACAGAATCTCCTTTATCAAGTGACCTCCCTGATGAAGAAGTATTATGTGCTGAGCTTGTTCACGTGTGAGAGATGTACATCAATGGAGCCTTCCAGTCCGATCGAGGAGGCGCGGGAGTCGTATTTATGACTTCAAAAGCGAAGTTCTTCCTCAATCCTTCTCTCTCATCGAGGCTGGTTCTCATAACGAGGCAAAATATCGGGCCTTTATAATTGAGTTGGAGATAGCCATCGATGTAGACTTAGAGCAGCTCAAAATCTATGGTGACTCTGAGTTGGTGATACGGCAGTTTAAGGGGATCTATGATGCGAGAAAAGACACTCAAGCCTTATCACGATACTGGAAAATCATATATGGCTCAGTTTGATTATGTGTCCTTGAGTCACATCCCCAGGAGGTTAAACTCGTAGGTTGATGCCCTCTCTAGACTCAGGGCTACAATTCAATTATCCTCATCTGTCTAGGTGGCAGAATGGAGACACATTGAACTAAGAACCGAAGTGGATGCCGATGATGAGAGAATTCCCTTCCCGAGTGCCCACATGATCCATTCGAAGCACTTTTATTAGCCAAAGAAGTTATTAAGACCGTACAGGAAATGGCACGGAGTCAAGGAGTTGAGGTTCAAAAACAAGAACTGGAGTTCTTCGACCCAATGTGTGTGGAAATTGAACAGGTGGAAGATTAGAAAGAGCCCTTCATTAATTTTGTAAAGCAGGGTAGACTGCCTGAATATCTTACCGAACGCAATAGTGTGCGTCCAATGTATACGAAGTGCACCCTCCTTGAAGGAGATGTTCTCTTCAGACGGTCTTTTGATGGTATTCTTCTTAGATGTATAGACGCCTAGGAAGCAAATAAGGTGTTGGAAGAAGTACACTCAGGCATCTGTGGATTGCATCAGTCTGGCCCAAAGCTCTATGAATGGATACGTAGATTGGGGTATTATTGGCCTTCGATGGCTGTCAACTCCCTAAACTGCGCCAAGAAGTGTCAGGTGTGCCAAATGCACTCGAGCCTCATTCATCTGCCTCTAGAGCCCTTACACCTTGCAGTGGCATCATGGCCCTTTTCACAGTGGGGTATGTACATTGTAACCTATCGACCCTCCTTCTGCAATGGTTCATGTCTTTATTCTAGTGGCAACATACTATTTCTCCAATGGGCTGAAGCGGTCCCCCTCAAACAAGTTCCCGGGGCTACGGTGGCCAACTTCGTGCACCATCACATCATATACCTATTTGGGGTGCCTGATCGGATTATATCTGATAATGGCCCTCAATTCAGAAGTCAGCACATTAATCTCTTAGTTAAGAAGTTTGGTTTTGAGTGGAAGTACTCAACTATGTACCACCCTCGAGCAAACGTATTAGCTAAGGCTTTCAATAAGACCCTGTGCAACGTTTTAAGGAAGTCGGTATCAAAGTCGAAGAAGAATTGAAAAGAGAAGCTTCCTAAAGCACTGTGGGCCTATAGTACTACCACGTGAAATGCCATCAATTCCACTCTTTATTCCCTGATATATGGGGGTGAAGCAGTTTCACCCCTTGAAATTCAACTCCCCTCGCTCCGTGTCACCATACATGAAGGACTAACAGAGGACGAAAGGATTTGTTATCAAGAGTTAGATGCTCTAGTTGAAAAGAGATTAGAAGCTCAGCAGAATCTTCAACTCAACCAGTGGAGAATGAAGAGGGCCTTTGACAAGGTATTCAAAGTTCGCTCATTCACCAGTGGGGATCTGGTTTTAGCTGTCAAAAGGCTGATTGTTATGCATGGGCGGCGCAAAGGGAAGTTTGAACCTAAGTGGGAAGGTCCCTTCATAGTCAAGAAGGTCTTTCCAAATGAAGCTTACATACTGGCACATCCTGATGGAGAGGAGGCAATGCCCCCTATCAATGGGCGATACCTAAAGAAATATTATCCATGATACATGCTCAAAAAGACTCAATGCGCAACAAGAAAGAGTTAAAAGGATGGTAAAAAGAAGACAAGACAATTCTCAAAGCTTAATTCTTTTTATTGAAGAAGTTACAGGTTACAAGTCAAAATCCCATTATTAGGGAGGTTACAAATGTATCATGCAATATTGCTCTCGCATCAGAAGAAAAGAGAGTAACTGCCTCAACGCTGCTCTTGCTTCTAAGGCGAAGAGGACGGTTATAGGCCAAAAACCTTCTCCCACATCAGAGAAAGATAGAAGGGTTTTAGATCGAGTATATCAAACATAGAAAGTAGACCCTTTTAGCAAGGAGTTGTCCTATGATTGAGAGCATGTTGTCTTCATAGTGAGCACCCTTCAACAAAACAACATGGAGTTCACTGTTGTGGTGGAGGACTTGGCTTCCAACAGGCTTCATAAGCCCGGCCCTACCACCGGTCACCACCCTTTGCCTACCCAAGTCATCATCGCACGTGACCATCACCACGCATGACTCAAAGTCGTGCGACTCAGCGCTACTCATGATCATCGTCGCGTATGACTTAGCATCGCGCGTGACCATCGTCGCGCATGACTCAATGCCATGCGACTCAGCACTGTGCATGACCTTCACTGCGCAAGACTCAGCACCATGCGTGATCATTACCACGTATGACTTAGCGTCACGCGTGACCATCGTCGCACATGACTCAGCACTGTGCGCAACAATTACTGTGCGCAATTCATCTCCGAGCATGACCACGGCCGGGTATGGCTTGCCGCCGTCCATGAAAGGATCACCGAGTGGGTGTGGGGGCATGGTTACTGCCGCTCACGACTAGCGTCGTGTGCAAACTTATCGCCGCGAGTGTTAGCCTGCGACTGTTCAGATGCCCTGTGACACTTTGTCTTCCCAGCGACTATTCAACTCCGTTCTCATGACCTTTTGATATACTATGACCCTTCGTCTCACTGAAGACTGTCTACCTTCCAGTGACAGTTCAATGCTGGTGACTGTTACCTTCCTCGAGACCCTTCGTCTACCGCAAGCGGCTGTTGACTGCCTGGTGAGTCTCAATTTCTTGCCAAGAACTTTCACTTGCCGGGAACCCACTGTTGCGCCTCCCCCGTTCCTCCACACCACCGGAAAAAACCCTGAAAGCCGTCAGAAGTTCACTGAAAGATCCTTGCTGTAACTTGGACTCTTTTTGTCCCTTTCTTTCATACTCCAAAACTACTGCCAGAATCCGAAAAAACCGCGGTAAACCCCTTGATCTCCTCGCCTTAGCACTCGCATCGTCACTGCAACTCCTTGCAAGCGTTTTGTCGGAATCTCTCGTACTCTCGCCAGAAGAACCTTGCAACCTTCCCTTGAGTATCCTGCGTTCTTACCAAAGCTCTCATCGGGAAGCATCTCTCTTTAACCGCTAAGTTTTTCTTAACCTTCGGTAAAATGGTGAAAAGGGGGTTTACCCCCTTATATAGGTGATGTTTTCCCGAAGTGCCCTCGACAAACTGAGAATTCTAGTCAGGTCCCTGAAGACAAAACGGCGATGGGATGGACCGGGTTGGGCTCAAACCCTAGGGCCGAAAAGAAGTCTATCACCGCCCATGTAATGTCAAGCACCGAACAACGATGGACCGAACCGGGTCGGGCCTAGGCCTGAGGCCCGAACTCAGACCAATGCTGCGTGCGACCAACGCTGCACGTAACTAACGCCGTCTGTGATCAACTCTGTGTGCGATCAACGCTGCGTGCGACCAACACCGAGGACTGCTCGGCGTCGTTCGCACCACTGTCGGCCATGCTGGCGTCATTTGTGTCAATGTTATTGCCGCCCATGACTAATGTCTTGTATGTTTCTGCCATCCATGCTAGTGTCATGCGTGCCTATGTGCTAGGCCCTGTTAACACCGTGAGTGTTCTCCCAGCATCCCCATTAGGAGTTACACCAGTACTACAGCCCGTCATCTCCAGTGGGGTTAGGTTTATGCACAAAAAAAATAGAAAAAAATGAGTCATGCTTACCTCTTCAACCCCCAGTGGGTCTGTTCCGCACCAAGTCATTATCCTCCCTTAGACCCTTGACTATTTTATCCCCAGGGAGTGGAGTCACCTTCCATAAACCTGTTTTCCACGGAGCCTCATCTTTTACCTCAAGGAGTCACACTTACCCCCTAATACTCAGTAAAGTCTGCTTCTATTTGTCACCCCTCATCAGGTAACAATCTTCGTCTAAGCCCTATGCTTGTGTATGGCCTTAACCATTTTATCCCCAGGGAGTAGGATTGTCGTCCATGCTTCTATTCCCCATGGACCTTCACTTATATGGTGATCCACACAATGGTCTGTGCTACACGACCTTAAACTGTAGTGGTAATCTACATACACGACTCTAAACTTCATGGTCCAAACTACATGACCTTAAACTGTAGCGGTAGTCTAGATGCACGACCCTAAACTGCATGGGCCAAACTACACGACCTTAAATTGTTGCGGTGATCTAGATGCACAACCCTAAACTGCATGGTCCAAACTACACGACCTTAAACTGTAGCGGATGTCTGATTACACGACCTTAAACTTCATGGTCCATGCTGCATGACTTTAAACTATATAGTCGTGGTCCTAGCTTGCATGACTTTAAACTACATAGCCATGGTCTAAACTATATGACCTTAAACTGCATAGTCTTAGCTGCATGACTTTAAACTGCATAGCCATGGTCTAAGCTTTATGACCCTAAACTATAGTGCATGTCTTGGTCGCCTAACGTTAAACTGCATAAGACACAAAAAACTCAAACGTGGACCACCACCATAAGACACAAAACACTCTGATTGATTGGGAAGAAAGCCCATAAGAAAGGCACCCGACTGCTAGACAAGCATGAATTTTGACCAACTGGGTTTACAAGATTTTGAAAGCCCCCAGTTGTAAGAAGAGCTCCGAACATGGGTGATGGGCATTCCATGAGATGTCCCCCACCGGTAGCTCAAGTCTCTTTTCCTCCGAAGTCTCCACGGATGGACCTTTGACAAATGCATCCAAAGGTCTTAGCATTCTAGTCACAACATTGCGTGGATATCTCCTAGGCGTTCACGTGGTCCTGTAGCTAGGAAGAAAAAAATAATAATAAAGCCTGGGAAATTTTTCTATTGTTGTCCTTCTCGCTTCTCTCGAAGCAGAACAATCAGCGGGGCAAGCTGTTTGAAGACATTTTTCAGCACCTTAGATCCTCGATGCTGAATAAAAGAGAAGCTGATCAATAGAGCCCTGACTTACAGTAGAATTCTTGATATTCTTATAATTGCCCCAGAATATATTAAGAATGTTCTTACAGATTTCAAATGGCCACCTGCTAACTTTCGTCGCAATCCGACATGTCTAAGGAAGTGCAGACAAAGAAATAGTTTTGAAAAAATCAGCCTCTAGCACTCTAAAACGGACCCCATAACTAAAGCAATATTTTTTGTTCTAAGACTACCGCCATTGGATCCAGCATGGTCAAAAATCCTTAGGGGTCAAGTTTCGGCTTAATCGGACGTTCTAGGACAAAGTTATGGGTGAAACATTAAAAAAGGGTAGGATGCACGCTATTCCCGTGCAGCCTCCTTACACTAATCTACATTAAAGGAGACTAGTTCGTACAGTCACGAATAGCAACTTTGAAGACTCGTATCTCACTCGTTTTGAGTCGGATTGAGCTTAAATTTTACGAACGTATTCGTCTCATCACGACGAGCGTTTTGATATGTGGTACGACTCGTGACAATACCCGAGCAAGGAGAAAAGATAGAAACCTCAACAGCGACGTGTCTCGCTCTAACAGCCATATTACGGTGCTCGCACAATGGATCGACGCGAGACCAGTTCCATTGCATGCGTACGGTCAGAGGCTACATCTGGGCTGAACCTCGCACATGATGAATGGTGTGATTTCACGTGCAAAGCCGATAAAGTTGCTATAAATTTCGGCCGCTGAAATTCTAGATTGCAGCAAAAAACACAAGATGGCAAAATCTTTGTTTGGGAATGAAATCGAGCTGCGTTTGTTGCAACGCCATCGTGGCAACATGCTCGATGCAATCCAACAAAGAAATCAAAGAAAAACATCAAGAAATAAGCACACTATCAATCAGAAGTTTTCAAAATTCGTGTAAATTTCAAGTCCCATGATCGTGGCTTAAAAACACAATCCGTGGCTCGAAATTGGTATCAAATCCATCATCATGCCGAGCCTAACGATAAAGTAATCATCTTTCGGCCAAACAAGCATCAGAGCAACCCCAAATCACCCATGAAAGATCACGCACGCTCTAGGGCAGCAGCAGGGACTGTTTTGGAATTATGTGCATTGCTAAGCAGGGGCAAAACCGTCATTTTACACTAATTTTTAGATTTTTCTTTAATTCAAATAAATTGTAATTATCATCAATTAGGCTAAATTTTTTGTATCCACCTATCTTTGGCCTCAATTCTATAAATACATGATAAATCTAATTGTAAAGGGCTTCCCCTTAGTTTTCAATCTCATTAAATAAAATTTGAGAGTTTCATATTGAAATTGTGGGCATGTTTTGGAGAGAGAAAGAGAGAGGAGAGAGAAGAAAAAGTCTGGTACCCTTCGATGAAGGTAACTTTCTCTCTCCTCCTTGGTTAGGTGCCTCGATCTCGCCTCCCCGGATCTAGGTGATCGGGTGACACATGTCTCGGGTTCGAAAGACCCGGGACCTGAGATCGTTCTCTCATAAACCTTGTTTACATAACATGGGCAGGTATCCAACTAGTGAGAGAGGAATTTTGGATGTGAGGTGGGGACCAATCTCAATTGGGCTCGTGACATACGCAGGCTAACTCGCGTCGGCGCCCTCTTAGATCACGACAGAAAGCCCCCCAACTGGTTTGGAATCGTCTCCCTTGACTTGCAATCTCCATGTTTTCTACACAACACTACTATGGTTAATTTGCAAGACAAGTGGGTGGTAGGTGTCTCGATCTCGCTCTTCGGATCTAGGTGATCTGGCGGCACGTATCTCGGGTTTCTAGGAATACGGGACTTGAGTTCGCTCTTTCGAGAACCACGTAAAGAAGATGTGAGCAGAAGTACCAACCGGTGAGAGAGGAATTTGGATCATGAGGTGGGACTTACCTCACATGAGTCCATGACACGCTCGGGCTGGTTCGCGTGGGCACCCTCTTAGATCCCGTTGGAAAGACCCCTTGGCCTATGGCCGGTTTGGAATCATCTCCCTTGACCTATTTCTCTTTTCAAGCAAACACACAGACATGTAAGACGTCCCAACAAGTGGGTCTGGGGACCTTGACTTGTCAAAGATAATAAAATAAAATGGGGTAAATAAAATATAAGAGGTAAATGAAATAAAGTAAAATAAATTAAAATAGAGTAAAGTAAAATAAAAAATAAGGCATGGAAGAAAATAACATAAGATGATTAAAATAAAATAAATGAATTGAGTAAGAGTAAGGTATGATAGGATAAAGTGAGTGAAATAAAATGAGTAAAAAAAATGTAATAAGGGAAAACAAATAAATATGAATGGGATAAATAAAATAAAGTGAGGGAACGTAAGATGGAAATGAAATAAAGGCAAATAGCATGAAATAAGCTAAGGGTAAAATGAGAAATAAAGAAAAAAGGGAAAGGCTTGTTATTGGATTGTTTGGGTATTACGTGAATACAAGAGGATAACATTGGATAAGAGAAAAAAAGAATTAATTTAGTTTCTCTGAGAGAGAGAGAGAATTTTTGTTGGGATGGCTTCTTTGAACGAGAGACAAAAAGGTGAGCTTAGCTTGTTTTAAGAGCGAGATAAGGGGATTTGAAGTTGGATGGAATAAAGAAAGGTGGACGAAATCAACGAAAGCTTGAAAGGAAAAGAAAGAGGCGGAAACAAAAAAGGAAAAACCGGCGTTTTGATGGTTTTTTTTAGAGTGAGAAAGCGTGACATGGCAGGGAGGAGAGCACGAGGATGGGGGCGAAACATGGGAAGCCTGGTTGCAAGCAGCGATTGAAGCTGAGTGCGGGGAAAGGTTAAGAGAAGGGCGGAGATAGGTCGAAGAGATAGGCGGAGGTGACGGAGTTGGTGGCTGCAGGAGAACGGAAGTGAAAAGAGAGGAGCAGGCTGGTGGTGGCGGACAGTTGGGGAGCAGCGAAAGGGATGGCGCCTGCAGCTGCAATTTCAGATGGCGAGCAAAATTGGGAGCTGGTCGTAGGTGGCAGTGAAGCAGCCGACAGAAAGGAGGTGATAGACGGCAGGAAGGAGGTCGTGGAGATAGGAGAATGGGAGGCACGAGATGGGGGATGGCCCAATTGCCGGGGACGGCTGAGGGACAGAGAGCCGAGAGAGAGGAGTGGGCCCTGATCCACAGCTGGTTTTAGAGAGAAAGAGGGCCGTGGCAGAGGTTGCTGGCGAGTGGTGTAGATAGTTGGGATTCTTGCAGCTGGTGGGTAAGTGGTGCTTGGAGGGACGAGTGATGAAGAGAGAGAGAGAGCAGCAGGAAGTTCACTGCTGAATTTAGAGAGAGAGAGGGCGTTGAGAAGTGAGCTGGGACGGTGATGCTGCTAGGTGAGAGAGAGGGGGACTGAGGCACAGCTAAGAGAGAAGGAAATGGTGTACCAGGTAGTTGCGGCCGGCTGCAGTTGTGGTGTGGAGTTCACGCACGGCAGTGGGTGGAGGCTTTGCACACACGGCGTTAAGTGGTGGCTTGCACACGGAGATATGGAAGGATTGGTTACACAAAGCGATACGCAAGATGGTGCGCACGAGATTGCGCTAGGGTACGTTGTGCGCATGGCGATAGGCAAGATGTCCACGTGGCCATAGGTAGAGGTTCACACGGCCTTAGGGGAAAAAGGATTTGGGGCGTGGTGGTCTCATGAAACCATCGGACGTTGGCCTTAGGGGAAAAGGATTTGGGACATGATGGTCCATGAGACCATAGGACGTGAGAGAGGGAGTCACCCTGAGGGTGCACTAAAGTGAGAGAGAGGGAGTCACCCTGAGGGTGCACTAAAGAACGAGTGCTGTGAAGGGGTATAGAAAAAGGGAAACGGATACGGATGTCAACAACTACCACAAAAAGAACGGGTAGATGAGCCCGAGGGTGCGCAGAAAGAAAATGGTCATATAGGAGATAAAATAAAAAGAAAAAGGGGTTAGCGGTCATGTGGAACCACGAGAAGGAAGGAGAGAAAAGAAGAGCAAGAAAGAGTGAAGCACAGACGGTGATAAGCTTATGTCATCTGTGAAAAAAGAGAGAAAAAGAGAGAGAAAGGGAAGAGAGAGAAAGGGAAATGTTAAGCCCAACGATACAAACCTACAAATTTTTCAACTTTTTCTCTCTCCCAAGACGTGACCCAACAATAGGCAAGATAAAAAATTTATTAAGCAGGTGAAGGGTCTACGTTCAATGGTAATGCGTGATATATATATAGTATTGTGCTCAAACATGGGTGGATTGATCAAACTTAAACTTAATTTCTAGAAATTAAGATTTCATAAAATTAAAAGAAATTAAAAAATAGGATGAAAAATGATAGATTTGCCCTTTTCTAACAATTTGTAGAATTCCAAAACAGTCTTTGTGCTGCCTTAAAACGTGCGTAATTTTTCATGGATGATCTGAAGTTGTTCTGATGCCCGTTTGATCAAAAGATGGTTGTTTTCTTGTAGGGCTCGGCAAGGCAATCGATTTGATACCAACTTCAAGTCATGAATCATGTTTTTAGGGCATGATCATGCATCTTGAAATTTGGATGAATCTTGAAACTTCGGATCGATAGTGTGCTCATTCATTGATGTGTTCTGTGATTTCTTCGCTGGATCACACTGAGCATGTCGCCACGATCGCGTGGCAATAAACATAGCTCGATTCCGTATCCAGATGAAGATTTTGCAACTTTGGAGTTATGGCCGAAATCTTGAATTCCGATAGTGAAATTTGCAGTCACTTCATCGGCTTCGTGTGCAGAATCCGACCGTTCTTCATGTACGGGGTTCAGACTAGAGATAGCCCTAGACCTTATGCACGCGATGGAACTGCTTTCGCATCAATCAAGTTCGGGAGTGGTATGATTTGGTCACTTGAGCGAGGTGCGACGCTGCTGATTTTCCTGCAACTTTCTCACAGATCAACAACATCTCTCTAGCTTCTTTTCGCGCTCGAGCATTGTCGCAAGGCGTGCCATATATCAAAATATTCGTCTTGATGAGACAAACACGCTCACAAAATTTGAGAACGATCCGACTAAGATCGAGTGAGATATGGGCTCCGAAAGTTACTGCCCGACTGTAAAACAGTCACCTTTAATATTGTGTTTGATACAGGGTGGCCACATGAGAATAGTGTGCGGCTCCTCCTGTTTCAATGTTTTGCCCATAACTTTGTCCTAGAGTCTCCGATTAAGCCAAAGCTTGACCCATAGGGGTTTTCAACCGTGTCGGATTCAATGGCAGTGGTCGCATAGCTGTTTGACGTTCCAAAAATATAGTTCTTGTTGCAGAGTTCGTTTCAATATGCTAGAGGCCAATTTTTTTCGAAATTGTTTCTTTGTGTTCACTGCCTAAGACATATCAAAATGTGACGAAACTTGGCAGGTAGCCTTTTGTAGTGCTGATGTAGATATTGGTCAGTTTTGGGGCCATTCTGAGACTATCAAAATTTCCACTGTTTTGTCAGGCTGTATTGACTGGCTTCCTTTTATTCTGCATCAGGGACCAAGGTACTGAAAAATGTGTTTAACAGCTTGCCCCACCAAATCTTGTGCTTTAAGAGAAGCGAGAAGGCCAACATTCGAAAAATTTCTTTGGCTTTATTACTTTTTTCTTCCTAATCGCAGCACCACGTGAACGACGAGGAGATATCCATGCAATGTTGTAACTAGGATGCTCAAATGTTTGGATGCAATGTGCAAGTTCATCCGTGGTGACTTTTGTGGGATCCCATCGTGTAGATGTTTTTGGTGGGATTAGTATTTTAAGTCCTTACCCTGTCAGATGGTACATGTGATGACCATGTTTGAGATTTGGAGGGATTAGTATTTTCAATCCTCATCTTGTCGGATGGTACCTCTTACGGCCTTGTGATAATGACTGGGCTACGTTGTCACCCAGCCTTGAAAAAGGGATGATGACTGGGCTACGTTGTCGCCCAGCCTTGAAGAAGGGATGATGACTGAGCTATGTTGTCACCCAGCCTTGAAGAAGGGATGATGATTGAGTTACGTTGTCACCCAGCCTTGAAGAAGGGATGGTCTTTGAAGAAGAGATGATGACTGGGCTACCTTATCACCAGCCTTGAAGAAAGGATGGTCCTTGAAGAAGGGATAATGACTGGGCTACGTTATCACCCAGCCTTGAAGAAGGGATGGTCCTTAAAGAAGGGATGATGACTGGGCTACATTGTCACCTAGTCTTGAAGAAGGGATGGTCCTTGAAGAAGGGATGATGACTGGGCTATGTTGTCACCCAATCTTGAAGAAGGAATGATGACTGGGCTTCGTTGTCACCCAGTCTTGAAGAAGAGATGGTCCTTGAAGAAGGGATGATGACAGCTGAGCTACGTTGTCATTCAGTCTTGAAAAAGGGATGATGACTGGGCTACGTTCTCACTCAATCTTGAAGAAGGGATGATGACTGGGCTATGTTGTCAACCAGCCTTGAAGAAGGATGTTGACGGATGATTTTAACGTCTATACCCTATTGGACGTCTTTGCAGTGTTGTTGGGAGCCAGACCAGGTTTGTACAGTGCCTAGTATGATAGTTTTTTGCCTGTTGTGGATAATGAGGGATGATTTTAACGTCTACACTCTGTTGGACGTCTTGATGATGAAGCCAGTGCTGGCTAGATACAAGTGCCCTTAGCGGGTTTTCACTTGGACTGGGGAAGTGGTGCCGTAGAGACGGGTTTCAGCAACCTCCTTTTATTCGAAGTTTTTTCACCCATGACCTTACAGCCATGTCCACCCTTAATCTTCTATTTTTACTCATGATGCCCTTTCAGGTTTTCACCGTGCTCGGGTTTTTGTTTTTACGGAAATCTCTTACTCATGGTTTCATAATCATGCACGTCTGTCATATTTACTCATGGCGTTCCTTTGTTCAGGTATACACCATGCCCGTTATTTATTCCTTTTTCTTTGTGGAGACATCTTTAGGGTCATGCCTCCGAGACCTATGTGAAGCTTTTAACGTCATGTGACTAGGACATGCACTATAGTCTAAGGTCATACAGTTGGACCATGGTGGTAATGGATGGCAGTCTGTGGAGACCATGAAGTGAGTATGGTGATGGTGGAAAATGGTGACCCACTAGCTGACGGTGAATATGGATGGCGGAAGGGCATGCCATTCTGTGAGCATGAGTAAGACTCACTGGGGAATGATGAATGGTAATGAAGTGAATAGACTCACTGGGGAGGTAATGAAGGTGGTACGCGCACAAACGGGTCGGTTGGAGAAGGCGTGCATAAAGATGCACGTAAAGGGCATGTGCACATATTGTGGGGGCAAGTTTAAGGTCATGCCTCCGGGACCTGTGCAAAGCAGTTTAACGTCATGCGGTTAGGACGCGCACTATAGTTTAAGGTCATATAGCTTGGACCGTGGTTATACAGTTTAAAGTCATGCAACTAAGACCAGGCAGTTTAAGGTTGTGCAACTAGAACTCCGCTATAGTTTAAGGTCTATAGTTTGGACCATGATGCTAAGCCTTTTAATGTCATGCAACTAGGACGTAGACTATGGATTATGGTCTTATAGTTCGGACCGTAGCTATGCAGTTTAAAGTCATGCAGCTAGGACTAAGCAGTATAAGGTCGTGCAACTAGACCTCCTCTATAGTTTAGGGTCATATAGTTTGGACCACGACTGTGCAGTTTACGGTCATACAACGTGGACCATGGCTGTGTAGTTTAAGGTCATGCAGCACAGACCATGACTGTGCAGTTTAAGGTCATGCAGCATGGACCATGACTGTGTAGTTTAAGGTCATGCAGCACTGACCATGGCTATTCAGTTTAAGGCCATGCAGTATGAACCATGACTATGCAATTTAAGGTCATATAGCATGGACCATGGCTGTGCAGTTTAAGGTCATGCAGCACGGACCATTATGTGGGTCCGCCATGTACGTGAAGTTGCATGGGGGATTGGTATGTGGATAGCAATTTGACTCCCTGGGGATAAAACTAATAAAGGCTATACACAAGCAAAGAGATTTAGATGAAGATGGTGGCCCTATGAGGAGTGGCACGCGAAAGCGGACTTCACTAGGGATTAGGAGGGTAAGTGTGACTCCCTGGGGATGATAAGTAATGGTATGCGTATAACTCTGCTGAGAATGACTTGCCAGAGCACAGATGCGACCCCACTGGGCGTTGACAAGATAAGAATGACCCTAACTCCCTGAGTATAGTGGGTCGCAATAGGATGCGACTCCTATTGGGGATGTTGGTGTGAAAAGACCCATCAGGATTGGAGGGTCATGGCAACCCTCTTTTTCTTTTGCATACACCTAACTCCACTGGGGATGCTGATGGAATTCTCCTAAGTTCACTACGGATGACAAGCAGAAGCACAGGTGTAACCCCACCGAGAATAGTAGTAGAACACGCTCAGCGGTAATGGGGGTCTAGCATAAGGGCACGTATGACAAGAAGTGGGGTCATGAGCAGTTAGGGTGTATGATGGAGGCTTAAGAGGTCTATGAGTGGTATGACTCAACTGAAGAAATAGAGGCCAGGAGAGTCTTGAGGTAATGGTGATGCATGGAATGGGTACAATGGGTAGCAAAAGCAACTTATCAGGTGTAGGGGTATACCGTTGGGACTGCGGTATGCCTCTTTGAGATATTGCTTTGTAGAGGTGGGTATATGTCTTGCATGCTTTGCTTTGAAGCCTCACAGTCGAAATTGTGGTACAGCTCTTTGTGATATGGCATTGTAGAGGTGATCACATTCTTTGACGGTTGCATACTATGTTTTGAACCCTCACAGCTGGAACTCTGGTACACCTCTTCGATATATGGCTTATAGAGGTAGGCGCATGCTTTGATGCTTGCATGCTATGCTTTGAAGCCTCATAGCTGGAACTGTCGTGCACATCTTTGATATATGGATTTATAGAGGCTGGCACATGCTTTGCTTCGAAGCCTCACAGTCGGAACTTTGGTACACCTCTTTTATATATGGCTCTATAGAGGATAGCACATGCTTTGACGGTGGCATACTATGCTTCGAAGCCTCACAGTCGTAACTGTGGTACACATCTTTGTGATATGGATTTGTAGAGGCAGGCGCATGCTTTGAAGTGCATGCTCTACTTTGAAACCTCACAGTCAGAACTATGGTACACCTCTTTGTGATATGGCCTTATAAAGGTAGGCACATGCTTTGAAGTGCATGCTCTACTTCGAAACCTCACAATCAGAATTGTGGTACACCTCTTTATGATATGGCCTTGTAGAGGTGGTCGCATGCCTTAATGGTTACATGCTTTACTTCAAAGCCTCGCAGTCGGAACAGAGGTACACCTTGATTTGAGGGGGACACCTCGAAGGGGTGGTGTCTTTTTACCGGGGGCTTGTGAAGAAGGATGTAGTAGGGGATGTGTAGAAGGGTGTCATGCGGTAACCATATGGAAACATGTAGGAACATGAAGCAGTTTATAGTCGTGCAAATGGACTATATATCGTGCATTTTAATGTCTTGCTATAGGGACATTTGACATTTTTACTCATGATGACCCTTAGGGGAGGATCAACATGCCCTTCATTTGAGAGTGAGTGCCCTGAAGGGTTTTCACCACACCTGTTTTATTTTGACAATCTTTCCCATAGTGGCCTTGCAGGGTTTCACTATGCCTGTCGTTTTCTCTTTTCTTGTTTTTACGAAAACGCTTTTAAGGTCATGCCACCGTGACCATTAATTTGGTGTGTTTTAAGGTCATCCGTCGAGACCTAAGCGTATGTTTAAGGTCTTGCCTCCGAGACCATCTGTTGTGCAGTTTAATGTCATGCCACTAGCATGTATGATATAGTTAGGGTCGTATAGCTTAGACCGTGTTGTTTGAACATATTTTTCAACACCTTGGTCCTTGATAGGAAGCAGGTCAATAAAGCCTACAAAACAGTGGAAATTATCGATAGTCTCTGAGTAGCCCCAGAACTGGTCAACATCTTCATCAGCATTTCAAAAGACCACCTGTGAAGTTTCATCACAATCAGACATGTTTAAGGCTGTGAACATAAATAAACAATTTCAGCGAATTCTAGCACCCTAAAATGGACCCTGTAACTAGAGCCATACTTTTGGTATTTCAAACAGTTGTGGGACCACTTCCATTAGAACTCACACGATTGAAACCTACGATGGCTCAAGTTTCGACTTAATCGGGTACTCCAGGACAAAGTTATGAGTAAAAGATTAAAAAGGTGTAGATTGTACACTATTCCCATATGGCCACTTTGCATCAAAACACCATTAAAGGTGGTTGTTTTTACAGTCACAGGTAGTCGCTTTCGGGGCTTATATCTCACTCGTTCCAAGTCGGATCACTCCTAAATTTGGTGAGTGTGTTCGTCTCATCAAGACAAACAATTCGATATGTGGTATGCCCCATGACGACGCCCGAGAAGAGAGAAAAACTAAATGAAAGTCGTTGATTCGTGAAGGAAGTTTACAGAAAATTCAGCAGCAATACACCTTGTTCGAGCAGCCAAATCACAACGTTCGCATACACTATCGGCATGAAATCAATTGCATTATGTGTGTGAGGTCCGAGGCTATCTCTGGTCCGAACCTTACGTACGATGAACGGTTGGATTTCACACATGAAGGCGTCAAAGCTGTTGTAAATTACGGCCAACGGATTTCAAGATTCCGATCAAAAACTCAAGAAGACAAAATCTTCATCCGGAATCGGAATAAAGCTATTTTTGTTGCAGCATGATCATGATGGCATGTTCAGTGTGATTCAATGAAGAAGTCACAAAGAAACATCAAGGAACGAACACACAATCGATCCGAAGTTTTCCAGATTCATCCAAAATTCAAGTCCCATGATCATGGCTCAAAAACATGATTCATGGCTCGAAGTTGGTATCAAAATGATCGTCATGCCTAGCCCTACAAGAAGACAATAATATTTCAATCAAACGGACATCAGAATGACCCCGGGTCAACTACGGAAGATCATGCAAGTTCTCGGGCAGCGGCAGGGACTGTTCTGAAATTCTACACATTGTTAGGCAAGGACAATATAGTCCTTTTGCACTCATTTTTAGAATTTCTTTAAATTCAATTAAATTGTAATTATCTTCAATTCTAGGTAGTTTTTGGGCATACACCCACGATTTAGCCCAATTCTATATAAACAAGCAATGCCTCATTGTACAAAAATATATTCATTCCTCTTGGATCAATCAATAAAATTCTGAATTTTGCTTAAGCTTGTGGGTATGTCTTGGAGAGAGAAAGAGGAGAGTGAAGAAAAGCATCGATACCCTTCGAGCAAATAACTTTCTCTCTCCTCCCCTCTCTCTCTTTATCTCTATCTCTCTTCTTCTTATCTCTATCTCTTTCTCTCTCCTCTCCTCTTTCTCTTCTCTATCTCTTTCTCTCTCTCTTCTTCTCGTCTATATCTCTTTCTATCTCCTCCCCTCTTTCTCATCTCTATCTCTTCCCCTCCCGTCTTTCTCATCTCAATTACTTCCCCTCCCCTCTTTCTCATCTTTATCTCTTTCTCTCTCTTATTCTCATCTCTATCTCTTCCCCTCCCGTCTTTCTCATCTCAATCACTTCCCCTCCCCTCTTTCTCATCTTTATCTCTTTCTCTCTCTTATTCTCATCTCTATCTCCCTCCGTTCTTCATTTAATGCAGTCGGCGAAGCCTAGCACCAGCGAGATTTCTCTCTCTCATTCTCATCTATTGCAGTCGGCAAAGCCTAGCACCGGTTGAATTTCCCTCTCTTCTTCTCTTCTGTTGCAATCGATGAAGGCTAGTACTGACTGGATTTCTCTCTCTCCTTCTCTTCTGTTGCAGTCAGAGAAGCCTAGCACTGGCTGGATTTCTCTCTTCTTCTCTTCTGTTGCAGTCGACAAAGCCTAGCGCTGGTAGGATTTCTCTCTCTCTTTTTCTGTCACAGTCGGCAATGCCTAGTGCAGGCTCTATCTCTCTTTCTCGCTTCTCTTCCAGCACAATCGGCGCAGGCTTAGGTTCGGTTGGCTCATTCCCTTTCTTCTCTTTTGGCACAATCGGCGAAGCTAGCACCGACTACATCTTTTCTCTTTTTTTTTGACATAGTTGGCGAAGCTTAGCACCGACTGTGTTTTTTCTCTCTTCTTCTGATATAGTCGGTGAACCTAGCGCCGATTGCATCTTCGCTGTTTTCTTTTGACACAGTTGGTGAAGCTTAGCACCGACTGTGTCGTCTCTCCCTTCTCTTCTGTTGCAGTTGGCGAAGCTTAGCATAAACTGCGTCTTCTCTCTCTTCTCCTTTGTATAACACAGTCGGTGAGGCCTAGCGTCGACTATATTTTCTCTCTCTTCTTTCTAACACATTCCACAATACTTAGCGCCGACTGCATCTTCGTTCCCTCTCTCTCTTTTATTCTCTCGCCTTTCATACTCTTCTCTTCCTTTCTTCTTCCTCCTTCTTTCTATTCCCTTCTTCTCTTATTTCTTTCCTCATAACCGTCATTTTGTTATTCTTTCATTCGATTAAAAGGGATTGAGGTTAGCCTCTCATGGTTGCCCTATCATCTAGCCGTAATGTTGTTGTGCTAGGATTACTTGACCCGCTTTATTTCCATTACAAACTAACTATCATGCCTAGCTAGTCGGTACTGGTAGTGACGTCTAGTAGTAATCTTGTGAGTCGGTCTTAGTTACCGAGCTAGTTTTGCTAGCACGTCAGATCAAGTATTCATCAGCTTAGTCACTGCTCTAATCCTCCCACTCCGTCAAATTCTTCTCTCCCCCGTATTTCTTCACTTATTTTTCTCTTCTTCTTTTTGAATGCGCATGCTTGTAAATGTTCATCAAAGAGGAAAAGGGGTGAGGTCTGACCCACCTGTCTTATAACCTTTGTCATATGTGCGTGTGTGATTGCAGAAAACAGAAGAATACATGCCAAGGGAGGCAATTACGAACCAGTTTTACTATTAGGGGGCTTTCTTCGTGATCTAAGAGGACATCTACGCGAGCCAGCCCGAGTAAGTCTAAAACCCACCTTAAATTCCTCGCTCACCGGTTGGTAACACCAGCCCCCGTTCTCGAATGAGGTTCCCGAGAGAGTGATCTCAAAAACGTCTTGGGTCCTCCCTCGAAACCCGAGACACGTGCCGCTCGATCCTAAAAGGATCCGGAGGGTGAGATCGAGGCACCTAACCAGCTTGGCGACTCCACTGGGAACTTACTACCCCTTAGTTGGATCGTTCTTGTTTGGCTAGTTTGTTCTTTTATTATCTGCTTTCATTATCTTTTCACATTTTATTTATGGCTTGCGGTTTCTGTAACCCATTTATCCGGATCATGGATTATTTTTCCCCGCATTCGAGAGTGTCCCTGGGGAACAAGTTCCTTCGACTTCATTCCCAACCATCCTCTTGAGCAAAGACCCCTTATCTAGCTCCCAGGTCTTAACCTGGACCGGTGTGAGGCGGGCCTTAAAGGTCCCTCACTCTCCATCTTCTTGCTCTGGTGGAAACTCCACCAAGGCATCCTGCATCAGCAACACTTATGTTTCTCCACACAACATGCACCCAGCCACCGGCAAGTCACTTGCCAATCGTGTTCTTGAGGTACGCCGGAAGGCTGCCTAGTCCCTTTTTGCAAAAGGAAAACAAGTTGTTATTGCTTCTGTGGGTCGCCATAAAGCTATCCCTTACATTTCTACACCATTGGTCTCTATCCCTTGAGGCTCAACACATCGAGGTGAAAACCCCATGGTCTCCACCTCTCACACATACCACAAGGCTCGTGGGTCACCCACTCAAGCCACATTTCGGGGCAACCCTTGTGCTACACCGAGTCAGCGTCCAGGATCAGACCTATTAAGGCCAAGTCCTACGCACGCTGATCACATGCATCTCACTACTAGAGGCAACGCCATCAATATGTCATCCTGAGTACACAGGAGACAACCTCCTCATCTTCCTATTTAGCCCACACAAGTGCACCCTGTAAGTGGCAGGCCTACATCTGTTATCTTACAGACTCCTGCTCCTAGTTCTTGACCTCCTAAGGCCAGATCACTTGCACGAGCCTGGGCTGACCCCCAGGTCTTGCCTAATCCTTCTTCAAGTGGTGCATACGCGTCGCCATCACAGACGTCCCCTCTCTTTAGACTCAGACCTTCTCATGACTCAATTCTGCTCTAGCCCACTCCTCCTTCATCAAACAAGCACCTTCAGCCTTGACACTCGAAGCCATTCCCCAAGAGTACCATCCTGAACCAGCCCCGTCACTTTGGTCGTGTCTCTGGAGCTCATAAGAGAGCTCAGGGCATTGACCTAAGGGGAGATCAAGTCCTTCATCCTCCCTGGCCTAAGATGACTCCAGTTCCTGGCCCTCATCCATTGCCGCACCTGATGAAGATAGTTCTCGCATGTGCAAGAAGAGCTGACCAGCCGCGACCTAGATCGCAGTTTTGGTGTGAGGTCCATCAAAACCTCAAGGCTAAACGCGATAGAGGTCTGCAAATTTTGACTAGGGAGGTGACCAAGGTAGTCTGACGACCCTCTTCACCTAAATCCTTCTACCCCCTTCGGACGATGAAGCCTGAAGAAGAGCTCCATGAGCCATGTGTTGTGATTACTGTCGTAGAAGAAGACCCAACCACTTAACAGCCACGGTTCCAAGACCGTCTAGAACCGGTCCAAACGTGATCAGCATACAAGAGTCGAGTTCAGTCAAGGCATGTTGGCCCTCTGCTGACTGACCTACCACGTACGACCCGTCAAGTTCACAAGCCCTCAGTTTCCACTAACGTTGACCTCCATAGAGAAATGGTCAGCGTAATGGTTGTAAGCGAGCTCGAAGATGCGCAGGAAGACCGCATGAACAAGTTTGAGGATATGGTGCGCGCGATGATGGAAAAGATTGATCGTATCGATGCCACATGCCAATCGGCTAACCATGAGGTCAAATCCCATCACTCTGATGGTGCACCTCCACGACAGCCCCCTCCTTCCAGCTCACGGGACAATTTTGTCCCTCTTCTCGTCTCTCAAACAGACATTGACGCTATGGTCACCCATAGCCTAAAGAACAAACAAATCATGGGGATACAGTGTGTGATGCCTTATCAAAGGACATACCCCTCGTATATTGATCAGGTTCTGTTTCCCTCAGATTATAAGAAAGGGAAGTTTCCTTTATTCAACGCAACCACGTCCCCAAACCAGCATATTGCGCACTTCTAGGCATCATGTCGAGAAACAGCGGCTGATGGGAAACTTATTCTCCGACAGCTCGTTGAGACCCTCGATGGCCCAGCATTCCAATGGTATGCCTGACTCCTCCAAACTCAGTGCATACATGGGAGGAGATGGAGAAAATGTTCTATCAACGCTTCTATGAGGTCGAGAGCGAGGTTCAAACCATCAAACGTCTCACCCTAACTCAAGACCTCAATTAGCCTATGGATCAGTTTATAGCAAGATGGAGAAATTTTGCTTCCCGCCATCCTAATCCTATGCCTGAGAAGGATGCAGTCCAAACTTGCGTGCGGAACATGTGACCCGAGATCACTCTACATGTCTAATCCGATCTCCATGTCATAGTTGATCTCTAAATCAGTTCGCATAGAAAGTTTATCATGCCACCATGGTGGGACAAGACAACTATCTACAAGCTCAACAAACAAACGGGGCAATGGTACCTCTCGGAATAACACACGGGGCAGCCAACAGAAAGGGGTAATCAGCTTAGCCGTCATGATTATTGATTCAAAGAAGGCTCCCTCCCAAACTTTGGACCTATCTAAAGGGGTAAGCATGGCAAATGTAACATCCTAGGCTGGCAAGCAACAACAGTTGTACAATCGGGTACCCCCACTAGCCAACATTGATCGGGTTGATTATTTCACTAAGCATAGGAACAAGGTCTATCCCTTCGAGAAGGAATGGGTCCCTGCGTTGTTTCGGTTATTATTGGATTAGAATATGATCCAACTTCCGAAAGCCAAGTTCCCGAGCTACCTGGCCCTGACATGCAGATGAATTATTATGCCTACCATCGCATGATCAATCATCCCACAGATGATTGCTACACGCTGAAGAATATTATTGAAGCCCTAATTCAGAAGAGTCAGATAAAGCTTGAAGACTTAAAGAAGGCCTTTGGGGCAGCCGAGGCCTGCCATGCCGTAACCATCCAAGAGGAAGACGAAATGCCTGGTATCCTTTAGGCGTTCTTCATTATAATGCTTCAGGAAGGCATAATCACACTGAAGTAGGCAAGGCAACCCCGCTGTCTTGTTAAGGGGGCTGAAGATCATTAGTGCCCGTACGATCAGATAAGAGGCCATTACCTGTCAGAATGCACAAGTTTTCTTGATATCTTCGCAAAGAAAATGTGAGAGTGTCAAGAGCTTTACAATCTTTTCGTAAGTGATCCCCAAGTCATTACTCTATCGATGCAAGAAGATCACACAAAGGAGGACCTTCCTATCAATGACTCGGACTCCACCGAATGTTCGACTTCCCAGCCATGGATAGTCTACCATGGCCGAAGAAGACTCAAGTCCTTAAGGCGAGAAACAGTTCGCCAAGCTAGAGTTGTTCGCAAGCTCAGTGAGATGAATCGAACATCACCTCAGAAAATAAAAAAGAGACGGTCACCAAGGGCTACTCGTCTAAGAAACAAGACCTTTCAGCCCACAGTCGAGCAGGAATTTCTCAGGCAACAAGACCGCTCAACCCACAGTCGAGCAGGAATTTCTCAGGCCCTTTCCTTCACTGCCAACTTTACTGGACTTCATCCTTGACACGATCCTTCTTCTTTCTTCATCCCGTTAAGAAGACGTTGTCGTGCCATCTCCCACTCAGCATACGTCTAATGAGGGTGACGACATTAAAAGCACTCCCCAATGGTCTAAGCAAGGGAAAGACTTAAAAGATCCCCTGCACCCGTCCAACCTTGAGGATAATGTAAAAAGCTTCCCAGATCGGTCTTATGAGGGGAACGATCTTAAAAGTCCCCCACCTTCTAACCCTTCTCCTTCTTCTTCTCCTGCTTCTCATTCTCCCTCTTCTACGTCCATGCGAGTACAATCTTGATATGCTCGGACTTCAAGGCTCTCGACTGAGAATTCGAAGGAATCAAAATAAGCAGGACACATCAAAAACGATTGAGAAAGAGCCTAGCATAGGTAGCAGAATTCCTAACAGTTGCTGATTCCCTGTTAGCTAGAGCTAAGGCAGAGCCACCTTCTTCGAAGAAGCACAAGAAGTCGAAGCCAAAGAAACCCTAGTGGCCCCTTGAGCTTGACTTTGAGCAGAGACTGAGTGAATCAAATGGACAAAGCTCCTATTCTCAGGGAGCTTGCCACATGGTTAAAATTTTAGGAGCAATACCCACTATGGGGAAGATAAATCTCAGATCAGGGAGGACGCTGCAGCCTCCACCACAAAAGTCGGGCACCTTGAAGTTCCCCAGTCCGCCACTTCCCCCTAATCCAAAGACTAGTCTGCCTATCTTGCAGATCTCATGGCTCCTTCCTAATCCCAATACTTCAAACAATCTACCTATTCTTTAATTCCTTGGGACCCCTTTGATTCCATACACTTAAAATTCCGTCACTCAAACCAAGCCCGTTGTGTAATCAAGTCAGTCAGCCGGCCAAAATAAACCTTTTCTACCCAAACCTGCTCCTCAACCCAACATACCTCCCAAATCAGTGGTAGGACCAGGAGCACAAGGCCTTGATCAAAAAAAGGTGAAATATGATGTGATAAGGCTTCTACAGAAACTTCCGGCTCTTCTCAGTATCTACAATGTGCTCATGCTCTCGAAGGATTACCGGATGGCTTTGGCTCAAGCTCTCTCTAACCCAAAAGTGTACGAAACCAAAGTAGAACTTATTGAGGTCCACCAGGCAATTTTAGAAGGATGTATGCCCATCACCTTTTCATAGGACGATTTGCAGTTGGGGGAAAAATATCATAATTACCCTCTCTTTGTTACTGGTGAATTACATGCATGCCTCATAAACCGAATTATGTTAGATGGAGGGTTGGCAGTCAACTTATTCCAAGGACGATCCTTACTCGATTAGGCTTGGGGTTCAAAGATCTTACCCCTACCCACGTCATAGTTGAAGGGTTCAACTAATCAAGAGAGAACACGGTACGCCTTCGTTTTAAGATTGGTGAGCTGAAGATTACGCCCAGTTTCATGTAACTGACACCAACACTTCCTACAATATTCTCCTCGGTCGGCCATGGCTCCATGACCAAGGAGTGGTTCCATCAACATTACACCAATGTTTCAAGTATAGTCGAGACGAGAGACAGCATATGGTCTATGCTGACAAAAAATGTTCCCTGTGGCCGAAACTCCCTATGCCGATGCTAAATATTACTTCACGGATTTGGCGTCACCTCAAAAGCCAAATAATGGAGCTCACAAGTCTAAAATCAAGACAACGTCTTTGTCTCATGAAGAAGTTGAGGATGTTGGGAGAACATTGGTGAACATGTTCAAAGAGGAAGAAAGGCAGGACATAATTTTACCCCTAACCACCCTTCATTGTAACATCCCAACAATCATCTCTCAAGAGACTCCTTCTTTGCTTGAAAAGGAGTCTTCTCCCTCTGCCCCTAGTTCTTATCCACCTTGGCTGGAAGATGAACCAGAGGTAATTTAAGAGATTGAGCAAGCCATGGGGATAGAATTCCAGGCTCCAAGGATCACCTATACGTCGGACCAGCAAAAAGTCCTGCATATCCTCATTGCGCTCTTGAAAGCGGAAGTGGCACGACAACCGCCTTGAGATATTTTTCAAAATCCGGTTGCTATAAGTATAGAGGATGCTCCTCAAACCGTTGACCAGCTGAAAGTTCTACTTTTCCCTAACCTCTCATGAGGAGAGTAGTTCGATAAAGAGAAACTTTATTCTCCTCAAGGGTAGGATCCCCTAGCAAACTTAAGAACTGAAGTTCGCAGTCTCCAGAGTTAGTTGGAGGCCATGCATATCGCTTCAAAACATCTCAAGGAGTTCGTGGTAGAGACTAAAATCTATGATGATCTCGAAGTAAATGCGCCACTAATGGAGACGAAGCCCCTCCTGACTGGACTATCTATAGCAACCAAGCTGACCAAGTCATGAGAAAAATGAACTATGAGCCCTTGGCCAATCATACATTAAGAGGAGAAAAGGCAATGACTCCCCATTTTGAAGCTATGCAAGCCACGGCAGCCCACCATGAGGCTAAACAAGGCCTAGGGTATTAGCCTCTCGGGGCAATAAAAGTGTTGAGAGACATTCAAAAAGAAATCACATGAGGTGCAGCAAAAGTAAGAAGATAATGAAATCATGCAACAAAGTCAGTCAAAAGAGAGAAGCACTTTATTCATCAGTTAAAAACTTTTACAAAGTACTAGCAAGAGGAAATAACATGTTCAGAAACTATCGATCATCTTATTGATCTCTACGCTATGCGCTGCAGGAGAAGTCACGGTGACCTGAATGCGCTCCTTAAGTTCCGTCACCGTTGAGTCTCCTCTGCCATTGCCATAGTTTCCGACTCAATTGTGCCATTGAGTTCAGACAAATCTTCAACCAATGAGGCCTCCATGTCCCTCCTCAGAACCATCTCCGTCTCGAGGCCCACGAATTCCTATCTCAGTATTATCATCTCTTCTTTGATTTCGATCATTCTCTTGAAGCTTCCTTGCGGATCCCTCTTAAGATCCTGCTAACGACCAGTTATCGTGGCCTTCTTCTTGATGTAAGCATCTATCTCGTCACGAGGACGCAAGATAGACTCTTCCAAGAAGGCTAGCCTGCTAGTTTCTTCCTCATAATGTAGCACCCCCAACTGCCGGCTCTCCAACTCGTTTAGAGTTCCATTAAAATGGGAAAGCATTTCTGATGCACTCCCAATTGCGATGGTCATAGCAAACTCCTTCAGTCTTGCCAAAGCTTGGCCGAGCTTGTTGAAAGGCAACTCCCTTAAGCCTTGAAGGCCTGCTCGAAGCATGCCTGCAATCATGTTAGAAAACCCGCTAAAAATGGGCCTAGATAGTGTTCCTGGGATTGCTACTTCTGAAGAAGCCTCAACCTGCCCGGGTTCTTTAGTGCCACCCTCCTTGCCTTGACCTTCTCCCATAGGGATCTCTACTTATGTCCCAGCAGGTTCTGAAGAAACATGTTGGCCTTGCTCTTCATCTTCCTGAACTGCCACTTCAGCATTAGCAAGTTTAGGAACCGCCTCTTCTCCAGCCAATTCAGTTCTAGCCACGGCTTCTTCCATTTGGCTTGCACCTTCAACGGCCAGAGCATCGGCAACGAAGAGCTCAGTTTCATCATCTTCATGACTTGGGACCATGGAGGCAGCAACCGTTTGGTGCCCGAGGGCATCATCAACTACGACCTCTTCTTCTTGCGTCATAGTCCCAGCTTCGATCGGGGCACTGAGCGCCTGATGCACGGAGACCACATCAACATCAGATTCCCTCCCTTGAGCAGTTTCTTCGGGACCTACAGCTTCATCAGTACCCATTCGAGCTGCCTCCGACTCAGGGACAGCCCCTGTATTTACCGCCACAGGATCTAGAGTCACCTCTTTATCAAAAGCAATGACAATGGGTCAAAGCGGCCGGAGTCAGCTGCCTCAGTTTCTAAAGAAAAAGAAGACAATTCAGGAGAAGTAGAAGGTGGTCAAGAGAGTGCAGACGGTGATACTGGGAGAGCTCCTAAAAGATCAAAAGAGGAAAAGCTACCTCCTGATTCTGACGTCATAGGAAGGTTGGCACTCTTGTGCCTCTGAGAAAACCCACTAACTGAAGATGGTGCACGAGTATCGACAGAGGTCGAGCACTTTCCTTTCTTCCCCCCTACCGAAGTAGGAGCAGCTGCTTCAAATCTACCTTCCTGAGAAGGACCTCCAGCCAATTTACTCTGGGGGCCACTCTCGATTAGGGCGTTCAAGTCCTGTCGGGGACGCTTTTCATAACCAGGGACTTACCGTCCCTCATCTTACTCGAAGATGGAACTAATATTATCAAAGACACTCCCAGTCCTCGTCTCCATTGCAAGAAATTCTAGAGAGGCCTCATCAGCTGCTATCTCGTGCAGAAACCCTAAAGCTCGCCAGTTGGAGGGATAATGTAAGACAAATACCTCATCAGGAGTAGGAGCATCTGCCAGTCTCCTTTGCCTGGTATCCTAATGCTAGTTACCATTTGCCCCTTTCCAAGGGCGATCTTTATCCCAATATCCCTCGTTGGTGATTCTCCACTAGTTCACATAGGCCTTGGTCGTTTAGACCCTGCTGTCAAATTGAGGTCTACATATTTGCTGGTTTCTGTCATCTCTAGACACACTGACCAAGCGGTCCGTATATGCTCTTGCAGCCAGCACTAATGAAAAGTACCAAACATTTCCATCTTCCCCTTGTTCATGTTACTCCGGCGCTTTTTGAAAAACACCGAGAAGGGGTAGCCTTGATCAAGCCCGTGCTGACGGGCAAAGCGGTGGGGGAAATACCCCTCTAACATGGCACTGTGCGGCGTCCGATAAGGTAGAATTCCCCCTCTGATGCTTAGGATGAACATGTGATCCTTAATGGTTGTTGGAGCATCATCTAGCTCCTTCTCTAACTCATCAATGAAAGCATGGTCGGTGAAGCTCCCAACCAGGAAGGGGACCCACCTCATGTTCAAAGAGTCATTCTCAAATAGACCTAGAGCCTCCCCTGGGGTATGAAAGATAGCCCTCTGATTGGAAATCCTCATCAAGAATGGCAACAATTTATTTCTTAGGCATTGATGCTTAACATAGGTGTTATAGATAGGGAATGGAGTTTTAAATTCCCAGGAATGCCTCTCCTCCTACAATGCCATTCCCTCCCTCTTTGCCCTTGTAGGCATTTCCACAGGATATGGCCCCCAAGCCATGGTAAATGTTACACAAGACTGGCTGAGCAAGGGCATACTCACGCCCTCTAGCCATATCGCATGCCACATTTCATACGCCTAGACGAATGTCATCCCCCAGCCAAGAAGCACAAATTTGCAAAAAAATAAAGCCAAATACGCAGCCAAGAAGACACATTCATTGCTGGTCTTGGGATGATATACAGGAGGTGTTTCCTTTGCAAATGCCTTCCCTTTCCCCTTCCGAGTGCCCTGACCACCCTCGGGATAATCCCCACAAAAGAATTTCACCCATTCCGTGAAGGTGACCCTGCCATTGCTAGACCGAGCAAAAATCAACTGGTAGGCAACGAAGATCTTTTGAAGACTGGCAAGCGGCTCTTCATCCCCCAAGTTAGCACCACTGAAGATCACCTAGTTCGGGGACACGAACTCGTCATACATAGCCCCGATCATCATGAGACCTCCAATAAAATGACGATCTAGTAAGGATATTCTTGCTTATCCATGTCTAAGAAGACAGGTATTACTAACATGGCTCCACGTCTCAAGTAGCACCTTTACTGTGTTGGAGCAACGGTCATAGTAGCTGCCTGAACACTGGAGCGCTGCTAATAGTGAAGCATGTTCAAGAGTACTTCTGTATGACCCCAATACCTTGGTAGTCCAGAAAGAGTATCCCTTCAAGTATTGGTGCTCTCCTTGAATTCGAAGGCCTTTTGCTGACCACATTAGTAGCCCCTGGGCTTGTACCATTCGTTTCCCTAAGGTAGGCAAGTTCTCTCTGGAAGCTATATTCTGATGCATACAGTGAAGAAGTTCCACCCCTTCTTAAGTACTGGTGTTGGCGTCATTGCCCTCGCGTACTTCGAACAAACGGGGTCAGTAATGATAGTGACATTGAGGGGCCACTCTGGTTCACATACTAGCTGGGTTAGCCAAATGGGCTCACCCCTTGATAAAATCTCGCCTGTGAAATCACAGGCGCCAATTTCTCCCTCCCTTGAAAACCACTTCACATCATGCATTTGATAAGAAGAACTAGCCATTAGAAAAGGCTTACTCTCAAAAAGTTGCTAAGACACCGATCAGTGCCGGTTGTTTCTGTTAATATCTAGCACCGGCTGCGTTTGCCAACCCTCAGTGTCGTTTAAGCTTATCGATGCCCAGCGCCGGTTGCTTGCAAATGGCTAGCACCGGCTGAGTCTATTAACACTCAGCGCCGGTTGAGATTGCCAAGGCTCAACGCCGATTGTGTCTTCCAAAGGCCAGCGCCGGCTGAGATTGGATCTCTCACACGTGTCACGCCTCGAACTCAGCTAACCACATCCTTCAACGCCGCTTGACACATGAGCGAAGGCCAACCTTCACCACGTCTCTCGCAACCACACGAATTCCAAGGGCGATGTTCACCTCCCATGACTGTTCACCTTCCCTGCAACCGTTTTTTCCTATCGGTTTCCCGCTGGAACTTCTTCTACATGGCTAAAAAAACCCACTACAAGACTTTCCCTACTTGCATTTTTGGATGAAAAATCACTAAACTCTAGGAAGCCCTTAAAACTCCTCGAAAAATTTCCAAGACTTGCAAAAATACCTACCACTGCATTTCCCGCCTCTTTCACCTTCAAAATACTCATGCTGGAGTTCTTCTATTTCCTGGAAAGCCCCCTGTGCTAACCGCAAAACTCCTGCAAATCCTCGGCAGAGTCTTGCTTGTCAGAACACCTTTCATACAAAAACCTTTGCATACTGAAACCTTTGCTGAAAGGTTTCTCGAACACTTGACCTCTTTTCGGAATCTCCCTTGCCACTTGCCAGAACTTCTACCGGGCACGCTTTGCTCACCGCTAAAATTTTGTTTAAGCTTTTACCTTCGGTGAAAAGTGAAGAAAATGGGGTTTTACCGCCTTATGTAGCCTACAATACCCTCGAACACCCCTCACAAACTGGGAATCCCAGTTGCGTCTAAGGGAAGACAAATGACGATGAGCCGAGACAGGCTTTTGACCCGAGGTCCGAGTCAACACTCATCGCCGCCACTTGTAAACTTCCAACAAATGGGCAGGAACGGGTCAAGCTCGGGTCATGACTCAAGTATCAAATCCATGCCTAATGTCGGCTACTCAATTGAAGTGACTTGGCCCTGGGTGAATTCCAAACAACCCTAGTGCCGGGGGAATTTCAAACGACCTTAGTTCCAGTTTACTTAGCTCCGGTTGTTTTCAAACAATGCCACGGCTCGTTCACAACGCGAGTTGAGTTTTAACAACCCAGCGTCAATTGTGTTTTTGAGAACTCAGCACCGGTTCAACCCTCGCAAGAAACAAATATTGCTGCACCTGGCGCTGGCGGTATTTCAAGCCTTCTATTGTCGCTTATTTCTAACTGAAGCGTTGTGTGTCTTATCATCCCCAGTGGAGTTGTACCTAGGCCGTTGCACCCAAGCCGTGACCTATCATCCCCAATGGAGTAAGGAGTAGGCCATTATCCCTCATCCCCATAAAAGTCACTCCCATACTGCAGCCCATTATCCCCAATTGAGTTAGGGTCATTCTTACCTCGTCAATTCTCGGTGGGTCTATTTCATGCCAAGCTATCTTATCCCCAAGGAGTAGGGTTACCTGTCATAAGCCAATTCTCTATAGAGTCTCATCTTTCACCCTAAGGAGCCATGCTTGGCCCTATAAGCCCTAGCGAAGTCCACTTCTGTTGGCCATCCTTCATCATGTCACCATTTCCATTTGAGCCTTCAGTTTGTGAATGGTCTTAACCATTTTATCCCCAAGGAGTCAGATTGCCATCCACAGACCTATTCCCTATGGAGTTCCACTAACATGGTTACCCAGCCTCGGTCCGTGCTGCACGACCCTAAACTGTATATCCTTAGTCAGTGCTACACGACCCTAAATTGCACAACCGCGGTCTATGCTGCCGCCTAAAAACTGCACAACCTCGGTCCGTGCTGCATGACTCTAAACTACACAGCCTCGGTCCATGTTGCACGACCCTAAACTGTACAGTCTCGATCTGTGCTACATGACCCTAAACTGCACAACTTCGGTCTGTGCTGCATGACCCAAAACTGCACAGCCTCGGTCCGTGTTGCATGACCCTAAACTGCACAGCCTCGGTCCGTGCTGCACAACCCAGAACTGCACAGCCTCGGTCCATGCTGCATGACCCTAAACTGCACAGCCTCGGTCTGTGCTACACGATCCTAAACTGCATAGCCTCGGTCTGTGCTGCACGACCCTAAACTGCACAGCTTTGGTCCGCGCTGCACGACCCTAAACTGTACAGCTTCGGTTCATGCTGCATGACCCTAAACTACACAGCCTTGGTTCGTGCTGCACTACCCTAGAGTGCATAGCCTCAGTCCGTGCTGCATGACCCTAAACTGTGCAACCTCAGTCCGTGCTACACGACCCTAAATTGCACATCTCGATCCATGCTGCATGACCTTATACTTGATAGCCTCAGTTCGTCCTGCACAACCCTGGTCTAGTTGCACGACCCTAAAACTGCATGGTCCAAACTATATGACCTTAAACTATAGCGGAGGTCTAGTTGCACGACCTTAAACTACACGGTCCTAGTTGTATGACTTTAAACTACATAACCATGGTCCAGCTATATGACCTTAAACCATAGTGCATGTCCTAGTCGCATGACGTTAAAGGACTCAACACCGTGGTCCAAACTATATGACCTTAAACTGTTGCGGAGGTCTAGTTGCACGATCTTAAACTGCACTATCCTAGTTGTATGACTTTAAACTGCATAACCACGGTCCAGCTGTATGTCCTTATGGTTGCATGACGACAAACTATTTTGCACAGGTCTCGGAGATATGAACTTTAAAAACTTACCCCCACATAAGTGCACACGCCTTTACTTGCACTTTCACGCACGCCTTCCCTAACCTACCTGTTAGTGTGAACACGCCACTGTCATTACCTCCCCAGTGTGTCCATTCACTTCATCACCATACCTCAGTCTTCTGTGAGTCTCACCCGCGCTCACAAAACGGCGAACCATCCCGCCATCCATATTCGTTGTAAGTTAGTGGGTCACCATCGTCCACTCACATTTCATACATCGTTCATCTTTTATAAGTAGCCTAATGCCATTTCTCTAAGTGAGCCAAACCACGACCATACTCACTCCATGGCCTCCATAGACTACCATTCATCACCACCACGGTCTAGCTGTATGATCTTAGACCATAGTGCACATCCTAGCTGTTGACGTTAAACTGTTTTGCACAGGTCCCGAAGGCATGACCTTAAACACGCCTTCATAAAAAAAAAAAAGGATGAAATAACGGGCATGGTATATACCTTAACAAGGGAACACTATGAGTAAAAATGACAGACGGGAATGGTCACAAAACGATGCGCAAAAGAGTTCCGTGAATAAAAACTAGGCATGGTGAAAACTCGAAAGGGCATCGTGAGTAAAAATAGATGAAAAGGGTGGACATGGCCGAAAGGTCATGGGTAAAAGAGCCCCAAAATAAAAAGAAGTTGGTGAAAACCATCTCTACAGTGCCGCTTCCCAAGTTCAAGTGAAAATCTACAAAGGACGCTTGGACCGATAAACAGGTTGATGCAGCACTCACCTCAACAGGCGACTTCAGCCCTCAAAAAGAAGAAAATCCATGGTGTCACAATGCCACGACTGCAAAAATACGAGCTCTAAGGAAGAGATTCTGATAGCCTGAGTCCAGTTGCAAAAGGACTCGAAAGACAGAAGACTCGCTAAGATGGCAAGACAAGTCTCATGAGGAAGAACATTATTCCCACGAGGTCACAAACACACTCTAGAAACAAACACTACAAAGGAAACAAACTGCGAAAGTCAGGGCGAAACCTGCCAGAGACTTCAGCTCGCCTAGCCGACAGGCCCAGACCTTCGGGATCAGCTAATAAAACTACCCTCGACTGGACCTGATAGACGAGACCTACAATGGTACTCTGATTGTCAAAATCAAACCTGGTGTAGCAGCAAACAGCGCCAACCAAAGGTTCTCCAGTAAACAAACAAGGAAATCATTTCGACAAATCAAAAGATGCCCCAAGAAGGCTAAGTCAGCCATGACTTCGGATCTGCTATGTAACGAACTGCACAGTAGGGGATAGGGGTGGTTGTACCTAAAGCTGGTCACCTCGATAAACTGAGGTAACCTACCCTCCAAGGAACAACTGGTGCAAGACGAAGAGAAATGCCGACCAAAGAATCTTTTATTGTCTATCCAAGACAAAGAAACCTGGACCAAATGGGAATAATGCCCTTCCACATGGCACTCAATTGCCAGACGGTCCTGATTCTGACTGACGAGATCCGTACAAAATCTCAGCTTCAGAATCATAAACGGTCCCCACGACGGTGAGGATTTCGACAAGATCCCTCAAAAAAGTCTTATATCCCTCTAAAGTCTCCACGAACGGATCCGCAAACAATGCATCGCTACATCTAAACATCCTAATTACACCCTTACATGAATCTCCTCGGCGTTCACATGGTTCTGTGGCTAGGAAGAAAAAAAGTAAAAGCCGAAGAAAATTTTTTGAATGATTGTCCTTCTCGCTTCTCTTGAAGCACAACAATCGGTGGGGTAAGCTATTTGAACGAATTTTTCAACACCTTGAAGCAGGTCAATAAAGCCTACAAAATAGTGGAAATTCTTGACATTCTCAGAATGGCCCCAAATTGGTCAAGATCTTCATCATTACTTCAAAACACCACTTGCCACGTTTCATCGTGATCAGACATGTCTAAGGTAATGAACACAAAGAAACAATTTCAGTGAAATCGGTCTCTAGTAGCCTAAAATGGACCCTGTACCTAGAGGCATACTTTTGGTGTGTCAAATAGCGGTAGGACCACCGCCATTGGATCCATCATGGTCATAAACCCCTATGAGTCAAGTTTCGGCTTAATCGGGTACTCCAGGACAAAGTTATAGGTAAAAGATTGAAAAGGGTTAGGCCGTATACTATTCTCGTGTGGCCACTCAGCATCAAAACACCATTAAAGGTGGTTCTTTTTATAGCATGGGCAGTCAATTTTGGGGCCTATATCTCATTCGTTCCAAGGCGAAACACTCCCAAATTTGGTGAGTACATTCATCTCATCAAGACGAACAATTCGATATAGGTACGCCCCGTGATGATGCCCGAGCAGAGAGAAAACCTGAATGAAATTCGTTGATCGATGAAGGAAGTTGCAGAAACTTCAACAGTAGCATGCCTTGTTCGAGTAGCTAGATCACGACTCTCGCATACCCGATTGCATTATGTGTGTGAGGTTCGAGGCTATCTCTAGTCCGAACCTCACCAACGATGAATAGTTGGATTTCACACACGAAGGCTCAAAGCTGCTGTAAATTCTGGCTGTCGGATTTCATGATTCCTATCAAAAACTCGAGATGATAAAATCTTCACCTGGACACAAAATCAAGCTACGTTTGTTGCAACGTGATCGTGATAGCATGCTCAGTGTGATTCAATGAAGAAGTCAAGAAGAAACATCAAGGAACGAGCACACAATTGATCCAAAATTTTCAAGATTCGTCTAAAATTCAAGTCTCATGATCATGGCTCAAAAACATGATTCATTGCTCGAAGTTGGTATCAAAATGATTGTCATGCCGAGACCTACAAGAAAACAATAATCTTTCAATCAAACGGGCAACAAAACGACTCTGGGTCAGCCACGGAAGATCACGCAAGTTCTCAAGCAGCGGCAGCGACTGTTATGGAATTCAACACATTATTAAGTAGAGACAAAAGAGTCTATTTTCACCCATTTTTAGAATTTATTTAAATTCAATTAAATTGTAATGATCTTCAATTCTAGGTAGTTTTTAGGCATACATGCACGTTTTAGCTCAAATCTATATAGACAGGAAATGCCTCATTGTACAAGAAACGGATTCATTTCTCTTAGATCAATCAATAAAATTCTGAATTTTTCTTAAGCTTGTGGGTATGTCTTGGAGAGAGAGAGAGAGAGGAGAGAGAAGAAAAGGGTCGTACCCTTCGAAGAAGTAACTTATTCTCTGCTCCCCTCTTTCTTTCTCCTCCCCTCTTTCTCTCTCCTACCCTCTTTCTCATCTCTCTCTATCTCTTCTTCTCATCTCTATCTCTTCTCTCTCCTCCTATCTTTCTCATCTCTATCTTTTTCTCTCTCCTTCTATCTTTCTCATCTCTATCTCTTTCTCTCTCTTCTTCTTATCTCTAACTCTTTCTCTCTCCTCCTCTCTTTCTCATCACTATATCTTCTCCTCCCCTCTTTATTGTCTCTATCTCTTTCTCTCACTTCTTCTCAACTCTATCTCCCTCCGTTCTTCATCTAATGCAGTCGGTGAAGCCTAAAACCGGCTGGATTTCTCTCTCTCCTTCTCTTTTATTGTAATCGGCAAAGCCTAACACCGATTGGATTTCCCTCTCTCCTTGTCTTTTGATGCAGTAGGCGAAGCCTATCATCGACTGGATTTCTCTCTCTCCTTCTCTTCTATTACAGTCGGTGAAGCCTAGCATCGACTGGATTTCTCTCTCTCCTTTCTGTTGCAATCGATGAAGCCTAGCACCTGCTGGATTTCTCTCCCTTATTCTCTTCTGTTGCAGTCGGTGAAGCTTATTGCCGGTTAGATTTCTCTCTCTGTTTTTCGGTCACTGTCGACGAAGCCTAGCGCGGGATCTATCTCTCTCAATTGCTCGATTGGATTTCTCTCTCTCTTTTTTCTCTCTCTCTTTTTTGATCACAATCGACGACGCGTAGCACTAGCTCGATCTCTCTCTCTTGCTTCTCTTCCATCACAGTCGACACAAGCCTAGTGCTGGCTGGGTCTCTCCCTTTCTTCTCTTCTGGTATAGTCTGTGAAGCTTAGTGTCGACTACGTTTTCTCTCTCTTCTTCTGACACAGTCGGTGAAGCCTAGCGCCAACAACATCTTCTCTCTTTTCTTTTGACACAGATGATGAAGCTTAGCGTCGATTACGTTTTCTCTCTCTTCTTCTGATACCGTCGGTAAAGCCTAGCACCGACTGCATCTTCTCTCTTTCTTTTGACACAGTAGATGAAGCTTAGTGTCGACTACGTTTTTTCTCTCTTCTTTCGAGACAGTTGGCTAAGCCTAACGTCAACTGCATCTTCTCTCTTTTCTTCTGACACAGTCGGTGAAGTTTAACGCTGATTGTGTCTTCTCTCCCTTCTCTTCTGTTGCAATCCACGAAGCCTAGCGTCGACTGCATCTTCTCTCTCTTCTCCTCTGTATAACACAGTCGGTTAAGCCTAGCACCGACTGCATTTTCTCTCTCTTCCTTCTAACATAGTCGGCAATACCTAGCACCGACTGTGTCTTCCTTCCCTCTCTCTCTTTTATTCTCTTGCCTTTCATACTCTTCTCTTCCTTTCTTCTCCCTCCTTCCTTTTGTTCCCTTCTTTTTTTATTTCATTTCTTATTCTTTCCTCATAATCATCATTCTGCTATTCTTTCATTCAATTACAAGAGATTGAGGTTAGCCTCTCATGGTAGTCCTATCGTCTAGTCATAATGTTATTGTGTCAGGATTACTTGGCCTGTTTTATTACCACGACAGACTAACCATCGTGCCTAGCTAGTCGGCACTGGTAATGACATCTAGTAGTAATCAAGTGAGCCGGTCTTAGTCCCGAGCCTGTTTTGCTACCACATCAGGCCAATTATTCACCAACTTAGTCACCGCTATGATCCTCCTGGTCAATCAAATTCCTCTCTACCCCGTCTTTCTTCTCTTATTTTTCTCTTCTTCTCTTATTTTTCTCTTGTTCTTTTTGATTGCACGTGCTTTTGTATGTTCATCAAAGAGGAAAAGG
>NW_006499819.1:1891953-1985098 GCF_000471905.2 Amborella trichopoda | reverse complement strand
TGTGTGTGTGAGTGCAAAAAATAGAAGAATACAAGCCAATGGAGGCGATTCCGAACCAGTTTTATTACTAGCAGACTTTCTTCATGATCTAAGAGGGCGCCCACCCGAGCCAGCCCGAGTTAGTCCCGAACCCACCTTAAATTCCTCTCTCACCGATTGGTAACACCTGCCCCCGTTCTCGAATGAGGTTCCCAAGAGAGCGATCTCAAAAATATCTTGGATCCTCCCTTGAAACCCGAGATGCATGTTGCCCGATCCTCAAAGGATCCGGAGGGCGAGATCGAGGCACTAAACCACGTGCAGTTTAAGGTTGTGCAACTAGACCTTCACTACAGTTTAAGGTTGTATAGTTTGGACCCTGTAGTTTAGGTTCACGCATCTAGACCATGGCTGTGCAGTTTAAGGTTATGCCGCATGGACCATGGCTATGTAGTTTAAAGTCATGCAGCACGGACCATGACTATGCAGTTTCAGATCATGCAGCATGGACCACTGTGTGGAACCATTCTACTAATTCAATTTCCCCATTTTTTTTGACATTCTGGATAATGTCTCCATTGGCGAGACACTCCTCAGTCTTGTGACCTAGTGACTTATGGTATTGGCAATAATTGGGCTCGTCATCCCTCTCGACCTCCTTTGATAAGAGAGTTTTCAGTAACATGGGGATCATAGACTTTTGAAAGGAATAACTCATGTGTTAGAAATAATTGATTTTGTTCTTGGGGCTGTCGAGTCTTCGTTCTCCTTGTGGCCATAGAGTCTGATCAACATAAGCTTGGGGCAATTTCTTGTAGTGACTGGGCTTTCCTGTCGCTGAGGTACCGCATCTTTGTGATGCTTTGGCTACCATGCCTTTTGCTAGTCCTCAACTCCCAATCCAAAGAAAGGATGGAGAGGGGACTGACAATGAGGGAGGCGAGGGTGGGCGTACCCTTTCTTCTAATGGTGCTGTTTCGATGACCCGTTACGGTGCATGAGAGACGGTAAATGAGGCTTGGTTCCTCGAGGGAGTATGCTCAAGTTTATGAGACTTCAGCACCACTTGACACAAGCTTCTTATCATTTCATCTTTCGACCTCATCTCGACCTGCTATTGCCTCAATGTGGCCTTAAGTTGCACGACCTTGTCTTCATAGGCTTTCAATACTTCACTGACCGCTCCAGTTTCACCCTTAGCCATTCTTGAGGGCTCCTTACAATTAAGAGAGGAACTGAACCTTACATCATCGTCCTCAGGGGGACACGTGAGGCACTCATGGCACTCGGAGAGCTGGGCATTGGCTTTATAGGAAGGCATGTTATTCCCCAGGCATGGAGAATCCATTTGAGCAAGGCTGCCATGAGGGAAAGGGGAGAGCGCTTCATCCAGTACTAGGGAACATTTTTCCTCAGATGAGAGTGACGGGTTCTCATGCGAGGCAAAAATGTTGGAGGGAGAAGAAGTGAGGGAAGTAACATCATTAGGGCTACCGAGAGTAGACAATTGTCCATCATATTCTTAAGATCCTGTGCTGAATCCCTGGAAAGAAGGAAGGAGAGTGGCCAGTGGCAGGGTTCCCTTCTTATTTTGAAGATTGATCTCGACAACGGGTTTCTTAAGCCCTTGCACCGACTCAACAGTATCAATTTTCTATTCATCTTCATCTTGAGGAACGAGGATGTCAAGGTAAACTTTGAGTGGAAATGATGGATCATTCTCTTGCATTATGGGAAGGAAACCTGTCTCTTCATGGATCAAACCCTCCACCACAAAGGAATCATGGCCAGCGCCCTCGGTGAGTTCAGCTTCCATTTCGCTTGAGGCACTAGGATTGCCCCGCAACGGTACCTTTTAACTCGATAGAAGTCTAGGGGAAAGTAGTTCGGATCCATAAG
Organism: Amborella trichopoda; assembly: GCF_000471905.2. Next base: position 1,983,220 of record NW_006499819.1, on the reverse strand, counting down.
TTACCTCGAGTTCAGTTTGCTCGAAGGAGGCTTTACCCTCGGTGCTCTGACCCAAAATGGGTTCGGGCGTCTGATCAGATGATGGAGCGGTTGGCTCAAGATTGATGGGGTCACTGGCGTGAAACTGGCTTCTTGCCCCGTTCGTAGATTTGTCCTTGCCCCGAGTGGGACTTGGACCTTCATTGAGAACCGGCTTCATCATCCCCTGAGTAACCGTTTTGGCGTTCTCATCATTCCATGCTTTTCCAGTATCATCCGCATCAAGGGGAGTTAGGGGAAAGAAAGTTCTCTCGTCTTCGGCAGAGAAGTATTCCATGGTGTCATCTTCTTCGCCTTAAGAACTAGGGGAAGTTTTGGATCTACACATGTGTGCCGTTACTCAAGCGTGCCTTGGGTGGGCAGGAGGATTGGTGTGTGTGCGCCGTCTACAGAAGGACTTCGGGTGACCTGGTGGTCAACTCGGGCTCGATCAACATGTCTGGCCTTAAGAGGCCCGGTGCCATGAGCGAGTGTGTGTGATGGAATGGCCGTGTGACCATCCCTCACAGAGTGAACATGCATGTACTAGGAAGGGGGACTAGGAGGTTCCCCTTCATGTGCTCGGGCAAACGCAGCAACTAGGTTGCCCTGTGCGGGGCAGTACGTATGCAAAGGGCATGCAGGGCCAGGTCGGGGAAGAGCCGAACCCTGACAGTGCCTCGAGGTAACTTGAGGGTTGCCTCGAGTGATGCAGTGTATATGCGAAAAATATGCAGGGCTAGGTTCAAGAAGACCGAGACCCTGACAATGTCCTGAGGTAACATGAGGGTTTCCCCGAGGTCTGACTAGCATGGATGGTTCAATAGCTTTAGTGGGTGTGTGCGAGGCGCTGGCTTTAGAGCCACCTCCTCCTAGTGTTGAGCCTCTTGTTACAAGGGTCCGAAGTGATAGAGAATGGGGGGTAACCTCGCGGCGACCCGCAGGAGCAACAACAGATGAACTATCAGTCGCGGGAGAGGGAGGGGCGGCCTTCGGGCTGCCCCGAGCAGTGGGACCGACAAGTGTGTTGTCGGTAACAGGGTGCAAGTTGTGTGTGGTGGCGTGTGTGCCACTAATGCAAGGTGCATTGGCAGAAAGTCCATCATTGCAAGAAGGTAGGGAGTGAGGGACTTGTTGGTCCATCCTCGCCTTTATCCAGGTGATGACTTGGGAGCACAACACATGGTCGATGCTCAAGAGAAAGGTCAGGCACGAGGTTCACGAAACTTGTTCCCGATGGAGACTCATGAGCATGGAAATTATGAAATCCTCGACTCGGATGAAGGGGTTAAGTAACCCCAAAGAGAGGTGTGTATATAGTGAACAGGAATAAAAAGAATGGAAGGTCAAAAAAGGACGATCCAACGATGCGGTAGCGTGTCCCCAGTGGAGTCACCAAGTTGGTTAGGTGTCTTGATCTCGTCCTCTGGATCTAGTTGATTGGACGGCATGTGTCTCGGGTTTCAAGGAACCCAGGACTTGAGATCGCTCTCTCGAGAACCACGTAAAGAAGTTGTAGGCAGGAGTACCCATCGGTGATAGAGGAATTTGGGTCGTGAGGCGGGACTTACCTCACATGGGTCCGTGAGACACTCAGGCTGGCTCGTGTGGGCGCCCTCTTAGATCATATTGGAAAGCCCCCCAGCCTATGGCCAGTTTGGAATCACCTCCCTTGATCTGTTTCTGCTTTCCAGCAAACAAGTGGGTCTGGGGACCCTGACTTGTCGAAGATAAAATAAAATAAAATGGGCTAAATAAAAGAAAAGAGGTAAGCGAAATAAAGTAAAATAAATTAAAATAGAGTAAAGTAAAATAAAATATAAGGGATGGAAGAAAATAAAATAAGATGATTAAAATAAAATAAATAAATGGAGTAAGAGTAAGGTATGATAGGATAAAGTGGGTGAAATAAAATGAGTAAAATAAAATGGAATAGGGGAAAACAAAATAATATGAATGGGATAAATAAAATAAAGTGTGGGAGCATAAGATGGAGTGAAATAAAAGCAAATAGCATGAAATACGTAAAATGATAAATAAAGGAAAAAGGGAAAGGCTTGTTATTGGACTGTTTGGGTATTATGTGAATATAAGAGGATAACATTGGATAAGAGAAAAAAAGAATTAATTTAGTTTCTTAGAGAGACAGAGAGAATTTTTCTTGGGTTGGCTTGTTTGAAATAGAGCGTATAGAATTAACAAAAAGGTGAGATTGCTTAAGAGAAAGAAGGGGATTTGAAGTTGGATGGAATAAAGAAATGTGGACGAAATCAACGAAAGCTTGAAACGAAAAGAAAGAGGCGGAAACAAAAACCAAAAAACGGGCGTTTTGTTTTTTGGGTTTTTTTTTAGAGTGAGAAAGCGTGAAATGGCAGGGAGAAGAGAGGACAAGTGAATGGGGGCGAAACATGGGAAGCCTGGTTGCAGGCAGCGATTGAATCTGAGTGTGGGGAAAGGTTAAGAGAAGGGCGGAGATAGGTGGAAGAGATAGGCGGAGGTGACGGAGTTGGTGACTGCAAGAGAACGGAAGTGAAAAAAAGAAGAGCAGGCTGGTGGTGACGGACAGTTGGGGAGCAGCAAAAAGGATGGCGGCTGCAGCTGAAGCTGCAATTTCAGATGGCGAGCAAAATTGGGACCTGGTCAGAGATGGCAGTGAAGCAGCGGGCAGGACGGAGGTGATGGACGGCAGGAAGGAGGTCGTGGACATAGGAGAATGGGAGGCACGAGATGGGGGATGACCCGATTGCAGGTGATGGCTGAGGGACATAGAACCGAGAGAGAGGAGTAGGCACTGAGCCACAGCTGGTTTTAGAGAGAAAGAGGGCCGTCGCAGAGGTTGCTGGCGAGCAGTGTAGATAGATGGGATAGTTGCAGATGGTGGGCAAGTGGTGCTTGGAGGGACGAGGGTGATGAAGTGAGAAAGAGAGAGCAGCAGGAAGTTCACTGCTGAATTTAGAGAGAGAGAGAGGGGGCGTTTAGAAGTGAGATGGGATGGTGATGCTGCTAGCCGAGACCAGAAGGAAATAGTGTAGCAGGGAGTTGCGGCCGGCTACAGTTGTGGTGTGGAGTTCACGCACGGTGGATGGAGAAAGGAGAGGAAGAAAGAGTGAAGCATAGACAGCGATAAGCTTCTTCCGCCCTCCACCAAAGAGGAAAGAGAAAGAAAGAGTAACGAAAACATTAAGCTCGGGGGTACCGACCCAAAAATTTCTCTCCTTCCTCGATCTTCCAAGATGTAACCCAATAATAAGATAAAAAATTTTCTTAAGTAAGTGAAGAGTATGCGAACAATCGTAATATGTAGTATATAGTATTGTGCCCAAACATAGGTGGATTGATTAAAATTAAACCTAATTATTGAAAATTAAGATTTAATTGAATTGAAAAAAATTAGAAAATAGGGTACAAAATAACAGATTTGCCTTTTCTCAACAATTTGTGAAATTTCAGAACAATTCTTGTGCTACCCTAGAACGTGTGTGACTTGTCATGGATGATATGGGGTTATTTTGATACCCGTTTGATCGAAAGATGGTTGTTTTCTTGTAGGGCTCGGCGTGACGATCGATTTGATACCAACTTCGAGTCATAGATCGTGTTTTTACGGCACGATCATGTGTCTTGAAATTTAAATGAATCTTGAAACTTCGGATCGATAGTGTGCTTGTTCCTTGATTGTTTTTTATGATTTTTTCACTGGATCACATTGAGCATGTCGTCACGATAGCGTGGCAACAAACGCAGCTCGATTCCATGTCTAGATGAAGATTTTGCAACTTTGGAGTTTTGGCCGGAATCAAGAACTTTGGCACCGAAATTTACAGTCACTTCGTTGGCTTCGTGTGAGAAATCCGACCGTTCCTCTTGTATAGGGTTCGGACTAGAGATAGCCCTAGACCTTATGCACGCGATGGAACTGGTTTCGCGTCGATCTGGTTCCCGAGGAGCATGATTTGGCCTCTTGAGCGAGGTACGACGCTATTGATTTTCCTACAACTTTCTCACGGATCAGCAACTTCTCTCTAGCTTTTATTCGTGCTTGAGAATCGTTGGGGGGCGTTCTATATATCGAAACGCTTGTCTTGATGAGACTAACACGCTCACAAAATTTGAGAGCGATCCGACTCGGATCGAGTGAGATATGGGACCCGAAAGTCACTTCCAGTGACTGTGAAAACGGTCACCTTTAATGGTGATTTGGTGCAGGGTGGCCACACGAGAATAGTGTGCGGCTCCTCTTGTTTCAATGTTTTGCCCATAACTTTGTTCTGGAGCATTCGATTAAGCCAAAACCTTATCGATAGGGGTTTTTTATTGTGCCGGATCAAATAGTGGTGGTCCCACAACTGTTTGACATGCCAGAAATATAGTTCGAGTTGCAGGGTCCGTTTCTAGGTGCTAGAGGCTAATTTTTTTGAAATTGTGTGTTTATGTTCATTGTCTTAGACATGTTAGAATGAGACGAAACTTGGCAGGTGTCCTTTTGGAATGCTTATGAAAATCTTGACTAGTTCTGAGGCCATTATGAGAAAGTCAAAATTTTTACTATTTTGTCAAGCTTTATTGCTTGGCATCCTCTTATTCCGCATCAGGGACCAAGGTGCTGAAAAATGTGTTCAAATAGTGGGCTGAAGGATCCACCCTTATCTTAGGGCAATGCACCTTCATATGGACAAGAATGTTAGCAATTAGGGTGATGAAAAGAAGAGGGTTTGAATGAGAGGAGAAAGAAAGAGGGGATATGACAAGGAGACGAGACTAGCATGATAGCTGGACCAGTGCAATGACTGACTCGGAGTGGTAGCAAGATGGGTACGGTAACGTAAACCGGCGTAAGGCAATACTACTCGAAACCAAAGTCGATATGACTGTCCTAATCTGGCGTGGCAGCAAGACGGACTTGGTGCTCAAGACCAGCACAACAACAATACTTCTCGACAGCCGACCGCTATGGTAACACTAGACCGAGTCTACCCTCAGCCAAGTGAGAAGGGAAGAGAATGAGGAGAAAGCACTAGACGGCAATGGGAGGAGGTCCTGATGCTGCTGCTCATGGCAAAAGGGGCAATCAGTGAACTACAGGTGGTGTTAGGCATCGCCCTGGGCAACGTGAGAAGGCAGCACGTCCCTTCATGGGCGGTGATAACTTCTTGTGAAGCACACGACAACAGTCATGAGACGTAAAGAGGAGCATGTGCACGGCGATAGGCACTGAGTGCACGAAGAAAGCTCATGGACGACGATAGGCACCGAGCACACGAAGAAAGCTCGTGGACGGTGATATGCACCGAGTACAGGGAGGACGCTCGTGGAGGGCGATAGGCACCTCCCGCACAAAGAAACCTCCCGGACGGCTATGGGCACCGAGTGCAAGAAGAAAGCTCACGGACAGCGATAGGCACCGGGCGCGTGAAGGAAGCTCACGGACGGCGATAGGCACCGAGCGCATGAAAAAAGGTCGCGAACGTCGATAGGCACAAAACGCAAGAAGAAAGCTCGCAGACGACGATAGTCACCGGGCACGCGAAGGAAGCTTGCGGACAGCGATAGTCACCGGGCGCGTGAAGGAAGCTCGGGGACAACATTAAGTGTTGCCATGACCCCTTGCGGGCGGCGATTGCCATCGCCATCTGTGATAAGCACGCGACAGGGGGAGACCCCTGTGGGCAACAATAAGTTTCACCATCTGTGCTCTTCACTAAGCCATCGAGGACACCTCTACGTACGTACGACGATGAGCAGCGCCTATGCGAGCCTTGTTGAGAGATAAAGATGAATAAACAGAAGGGGCAAGCAGTTCGCACATGGCGCTGCCATTGCCATGTCAGATCTGTAAAAACCACAAGAGGAAGAAAAGAGAAGAAAGAGGCATGCACGGCACTGCCAATGCCTTGCATGGCTATTGAGAAGAGTTTAGACGAAGAAGAAAAAGAAGAAGAGAGAAAGACAAAAAGAAGAGGAAAAGGAAAGAAAAGAAGAGAGAGAAAGATTTGCCTTACGCCTAGGGGTACCAAGATTTGCCTTACGCCTAGGGGTACCGATCCAAAAGGTTATCTCTCCTTCCTCTCTCTCTCTTCAAACGTGACCCAACAAGAAGAAAGAAAGGGAATTCTATTAAGTAAAAATTCTCTTTAGGCGAAGGGTTCAAGCCTCTTGGATTCAATGATAGTACATGGTATATATAGAGTTGTGCCCAAACATGGGTGGATTGATCAAAATTAAACCTAATTATTTAAAATTAAGATTTAATTGAATTAAAAGAAATAGAAAAATGGGGTGCAAGATGACAGATTTTCCCTTCCTAACAATTTGTAAAATTCCAAAACAATCCCTGTGCAGCCTCAGAACGTGTATGATTTTTCATAGATGATCCGGGGTTGTTCTAATACCCGTTTGATCGAAAGATGAATCTAGAAAATTTGGATTGATAGTGTGCTCGTTTCTTGATATTTTTCTGTGATTTGTTGGAGAGATCACACAGAGCATGCCAACACGATCGCGTTGCAACAAACGCAGCTCGATTCCGTGTCCGGACGAAGATTTTACAACTTTGGAGTTTTGGTCGGAATCTGGAATTCTAGCACCGGAATTTGTAGTTGCTTCATCGACTTCATGTGCAGAATCCGACCGTTCATCATGTACGGAGTTTGGATTAGAGTTAGCCCTAGATCTTACGCATGCTATGAAACTAGCCTTGCATCGATCGGACTTGCAAGCGACGTGATTTGGCTATTAGAGCGAGGTACGACATTGCTGATTTTCCTACGACTTTCTTCACGGATCAGCAACTTCTCTTTAGCTTTTCTTCGCTATCGGGCGTCGTCGCATGGCGTGCCACATATCGAAAGGCTCGTCTTGTTGAGACAAACATGCTCACAGAATTTGAACGCGATCCAACTCGAGAGGGGTGAGATGTGAGCATCGAAAGTCACTGTTTGTGACTGCTCCTTTAATGGAGTTGAGTTGCAGGGTGGCCGCACGGGAATAGCGTGTGACTCCTCCTGTTTCACTCTTTTATCTATTAATTCTTTCTTGAATATCTGTTTAACCTGGAATTTTACCCTTAGGGGTTTTCAGCCGTGTCGAATCCAATGGCAGTAGTCCCACACCAAAAATATAGTTCTAGTTATAGGATTTGTTTTCAGGGTGCTAGAGGCTAATTCTGTCGAAACTGTTTCTCAATATGCACTGCCTTAGACATGTCAGAATATGATGAAACTTAACAGGAGATTTTTAGGAGTCCTCATGAAGATCTTGACCAGTTCTGGGGTCATTTTGAGACTGTCAGAATTTTCATTGTATGTTAGGTTTTATTGACCGAGGACCCATAATGAAAAATGTCTTCCAACAGCATGCCCCACCGATTGTTGTGCTTCAAGAGAAGATCCACGCAATGTTGTGCTTCGAGAAATTTCCCCTAGCTAGCCACAGGACTACGTGAACGCTGAGAAGATCCACGCAATGTTGTAACTAGGATGCTCAGATGTTTGGACGCAATGTACGGGTCCATCCGTAGAGGCTTTAGGGGGAGAAGAGACTTTTGAGGGATCTGTCAAAGTCCTCACCCTCAAGGGACTATTTGCAATTTCGACAGCTTGAGGATTTTGTAGGGACCTCATTGGTCAGAATCAGGCCTATCTGGCAGCCAAGTGTTATGAACCTTTGGTCAACATTGTTTGTTGCTACACCAAGTTTGCTTTTGATGATCAGGGTAACTTTGTAGGTCCCATCCAGTTCGGGGCTTCTGACCTGTGACGAAAATCTGGGCTGATCGACTAGGGGGAATTTTGGTGAGGCAGCCTCATGGGTCCCATCCTACCGGGTCCAGTCGAGGGCTTTCTATGGGCTTGTCTCGAAGATCTAGGCCTATCAGCTAAGGAAGGTTTTTGGCGAGGTGATGTCGTGAGGAATAACCCTGAGGTCTTCGGCAGGTTGGGCCCTAACATTGTTAGTTTCTGGCCTTCGTGGGGATCTTTAGCATTTTGAAGGAGTCTTTCGGTCATCGTCCTCACCCACAAGGACTCTTGTTGTGTTTGGAGGTAAAGTGCGAGAGATCTTATGAGGCTCTCACTCCCCGATGAGCGATTTTGCATTGTGATTGGATGCTGGAGGTTGAGGATTTTGCGTAGACCTCATTAGACAGAATTATGCTTGTTTTGGCAATTGGGTGCTGGCTAAGGCTGTGATGCTGTGTCAACCTGTTTTGCTGGTCCAACGGCTCTTTGCGGGTTTTCACTTTGAACAAGGGAAATAGTGCCTTAAAGACGGTTTTCACCAACTTCCTTTAGTTTTCAACAAGGGAAGTGGCACCATGTCCACCCTTTTCATCCATTTTTGCTCACAGTTCCCTTTTGGGGTTTTCACCATGCCAGGTTTTTTGTTTTCCTAGAACTATTTTACTCATGGTTTCGTAACCATGCCCGTCCGTCATTTTTACTCATGGCGTTCCCTTGTCTAGTGTACACCATGTCAGTTATTTTGTGAAGGCGTGTTTAAGGTCATGCCTTCGAGACCTGTGTGAAGCCTTTTAACATCATGTGGACAGGATGGCCACTATAGTTTAAGGTCATACAGCTGGGCCATGGTGGTGACGAATGGAAGTCTGTGGAGGTCATAGAGTGAGCGTGGTGGTGGTTTTGACGAACTTTGGGGAATGGCACAAGGTTGCTTATGAAAGATCGAAGATGATGAATGGTAAGTGGAAAGTGGCACTAGCTGATGACGAGTATGGATGGTCGAATGGTTCGTCGTTTTGTGAGCGTGGGTGAAACTCACTGAGGAATGATGGATGATGGTGATGAAGTGAATGGACTCACTGGGGAAGCAATGAAGGTGGTGTACGCATACAATCGGCTCTGTTAGGGAAGGCGTACGAGAAGATGCACACAAAGGGCGTGTGCGTATGTGTGGGGGTGTCTTTAAGGTCATGCCTCCTAGACTTGAGCAAAGCAGTTTAACGTCATATGGCTAGGACGTGCACTGTGGTTTAAGGTCATATAACTTGGACTGTAGTTATGCAGTTTAAAGTCATGCAATTAGGACCATGCAGTTTAAGGTCGTGCAACTAGACCTCCGTTACAGTTTAAGGTCATATAGTTTGGACCATGCATATTTAGAGTCATGCATCTGGACCATGGTTGTGCAGTTTAAGGTCAAGCAGCACAGACCATTGAGTGGGTCGCCATGTAGGTGGAGCTACACGGGGGATAGGTCTGTGGATAGAAATTTGACTCCCTAGGAATAAAGATAGTTAAGGCTATACACAAGTAGAGAGATTTAGATGAACATGGTGGCCTTACAAGAAGTGGCAAGCAGAAGCGGACTTCACTAGGGAATAGGAGGGTAAGTGTGACTCCTTGGGGATGATGAGTAATGGTGTGCATATAACTATGCTGAGAATGATAGGCTAGAGCACAGATGCAACCCCATTAGGGGTTGAAAAGATAAGTATGACCCAATTTCCCTGGGGATAGTGGGTCACAATAGGATGTGACTCCTACTGGGGGATGTTGGTGTGAAACAGACAGGTTAAGTACGACCACTTTTTTTTTTTTTTACCGTACTTCTGACTCCACTAGGGATGTTGATGGAATACACCAGGTCAAAGAGGTGCATCCATTTCACAGCTAAATTCATGCATATGGACTATTTGTCACGTCATACGTTACAATTTTAAGGTCTTGTAGCTTGGACCATGGCTATGCAGTTTTAAACTCATGCAGCTAGGACCATGCAGTTTAAGGTCGTGCAACTAGACCTCCGCTACAGTTTAAGGTCATATAGTTTGGACCATGGTGTTAAGCATTTTAATGTCATGTGGCCAGGATGTGCACTACGGTTTAAGGTTATACAGCTGGACCATGGTCGTGCAGTATAGAGTCATGCAACGAGGACCATGCAGTTTAAGGTCGTGCAACTAGACCTACACTACAGTTTAGGGTCATATCGTTTAGACCATGCAGTTTAGGGTCATGCACCTAGACCATGGCTATGCAGTTTAAGGTCATGCAACACGGACCATGGCTATGCAGTTTAAGGTCATGCAGCACGGACCATGGCTGTGCAGTTTAAGGTCATGCAGCACGGATGAAGGCTGTGCAGTTTAAGGTCATGCAGCATGGACGAAGGTTATGTAGTTTAAGGTCATGCAGTGCGGACCAAGGCTGTGTAGATTAAGGTCATGAAATACCGACCAAGGCTGTGCAGTTTAAGGTCAGGTAGCACGAACCAAGGCTTTGCAAACCATGGCTATGCAGTTTAAGGTCATGCAACATGCAGCAAGGCTATACATTATAAGGTCATGCAGTACGGACCAAGGCTGTGCAGTTTAAGGTCATGCAGCATGGACCATGGCGATGCAGTTTAAGGTCATGTAGCACGGACCAAGGCTATGCAGTTTAAGGTCATGCAGCACAGACCAAGGCTATACAATTTAAGGTCATGCAGCACGGACGAAGGCTATGCAGTTTAAGGTCATGCAGCATAGACCAAGGCTGTGCAGTTTAAGGTCATGTAGCACGGACCAAGGCTATACAGTTTAAGGTCATGCAGCATGGACTAAGGCTATGCATTTTAAGGTCATGCAGCACGGACCAAAGCTGTGCAGTTTAAGGTCATTTAGCACAGACCAAGGTTATGTAGTTTAAGTTCATGCAGCACGTACTAGGGCTATGTAGTTTAAGGTCATGCAGCATGGACAAAGCTATGCAGTTTAAGGTCATGCAGCATGGACCAAGGCTATGCAGTTTAAGGTCATGCAGCATGGACCAAGGTGTGGGGAGAATGTCACTTCAGGGGGCATAGAGTCGTAATTGGGGACTCGACTCCTTAAGGGGTGAGGTTGTGGTGCAGGGAATGAACTTCTTGAGGAGGTTGAACGATGGTTCGGATGGGAGTGCCATGGCATGCACACGGCACTAAGTTTTGGATGCCGTGCACGGCATTAAACCTTGAGTGAAGCACACGACATTAATCGTGAGGCGTGTGATGTTAACTGCTTTACGAAGCGCGGAGATGGCTCCTTACTTAACGCATGACAATAGCCCCTTGATGAGGCGCGCGGCGTTAGCTCCTCGACGAAGCATGGGGCTAGAGCGTTTGACGAGAACGCGGCGATAGCCCTTGACGAAGTGCGCAACGATAGCAGCTGGATGAAGCACGTGAACTCTTTTGGGTCTGCCGTCAGAAGCTGGGGACTAGAGAGTCATTTCAAATTTGTGAAGGGCAGTTTTTGACATTGCTGAGTATAAAAGGGGGGAAAAACCCCATTTCACCGTTTTACCGAAGGGTATATAATAGTTGAAGAGATTTTTAGAGAGAGAGCTAGGGCTTCCATTAAGAGTTTCTCGACTACAGTCTCCCGGAGCTTAAGCAGGTTGTGGGCCTTCGCAACGTGCTTACAAGTGTTTTCGAAGAGTGCCAAGGCTTTTTAAGGAGGGAACATGACTTCTCAGAGCCTTAGAGAAAGTAACAGTGGTGCTCTGCCGGAGTTTGAGTGCTTTTTTGGTCCTTTCGCGATTGTTGGCAGGTTGTAGAAGGGTTAGGGGATCTGGCGATCCTCTGATTATTAGAAAAAAAGGAGTAGTGGTTCTGCCAGAAACTTCGCATTTTTTTCAGCGAGTAGAGGAGTGGAGAGAAGAGAACCCTCCAGGTCACAGGGAAGCTTCCACAAGAATTCTAGTGGTGTTCCGCCAACTTTGGTAATGAGTAGAAGGTGGGGAAGGGTTTTTCAGTGAAAACGAGTGAGTTCCCGGCGAGAAGAGGAAGCGTCGGTGAGAACCCGAGGTGTCACAGGCCTGCAACGGTCGAGAGAAGGTGGAGAGGCGCAAGACAACGAATGGTCGCCCCTCGCATGTGTGGTGTCAGCTCACGTCGCTTTGACAGGCGGTGTGCCCGGATTTCAAGGGTGGTGGGGCTCACATGTGTGGCATGTATGAACAACTGGAGAACAGGTGTTAGATGCAGATGGCGTTACCTCGCACATCACCTGGATCTTCGCATGGTGTTTCGGCGATAACTCCTTAGTTATGAGATAGCGATAATCCTGCCTTATGCTCACGGTGATACCATCTCGGAGGGCAAATGGTGCTAGCTCCTTAGTCACTAGATGGTGATAGTCATGCCTTCTAAGGATGGCAATACCTTCTTAGTGAGCAGACGGTGATAGTCTCGCCTTTGGCTGCAAGACGGAGATAGCCTGCCGGCGTTATGCCTTAAGTGAGCAGTCGGCGATATACCCTTGTGATCGCATTTTTATGCGGTCCCTTAGTGTCCTTTGGTAGCGAAGCTTTTGCTCTAATGGCCCAGCCTTCGGGAGCTATTCGAGACGTTAAGAACCTCTCGCGTGCAGGGGAGCTCAGCACCAATGATTTCACCGGCGAAAGCTTGGTGAGAGGTGAGCCAATCTGGCTCACCAAGGCTTATGTGAACCCGGGTGGCCTTTGAGTGTCACCTTTGTTAGTGACCATGTTCGGTTTGGGTGAGAGAAGATGACGACAACAATGTGAGTGTAGAAGATGGAGTAGGCCTCCTGCATTGCTTGCACTGAAATATAGCCTCAAATGGGGACTTGCCAACTCTAGGCAAGAGGATGGTGAAAACCCCCGGCATGAAATGGTCCTCTGCTGGGCTGCGGGTGCAAGGAGAGCACCAGTATTTGAAGGGTTACTCCTCATTGACCATGAAAGTGTTGAGGCGGTACAAGGACATTCTGAAGCGTGCTTCCCTACTGGCCGCCATTCAATGCTCGGTGGGCTACTATGATCGTTGCTCAAACATGGTCAAGGTGCTTTTGGAAACCCGGAGCCATGTTAGCAACGCATGGCTGCTAAGTCATGGGGAAGCTGGGATATCTCTGTTGGATTTGTATTTCATTGGTGGGCTACCTCTTGTCGGTAGTATGTATGATGAGTTCGTGCCCCCCAACTCGGTCATTTTTGGAGATGAACGAGTCGGGAAGGAAGACCCACCAGCTGGGCATCAGGAGCTGTTTGGAATTTACCAGCTGTTATGGTCTGAGACCAAGAAGGGACGTGTCTCCTTTACAAAGTGGGTGGCCTTTTTCTATGGGGATTGTGATGATGAAGCCGGTCCATCACCAAGGAAAGGGGAGAAGAGGGCCCCACCAGGTTTTGAGCTGCTGAAGGAGAATGGGCATATCTTCCTTGCCGCTTATCTGGTACTTTTCTTGTGAAAGTTTGTTCTCCTTGGCGAAGCAAACATTATCCGTCCAAGCATTTTCTATGTGGCCTGTGACATGGTGGGGGTGCGAGAATATGCACTTGCACAGCGGGTCCTTTGCAGCATCTATTACGGCCTAGGAGCTAGGTCTAGGGGAAAAGTCTATCAAGGCAATGAAGGAGGGAATGGCATAGTGGATGGTGAAGCCTTCCCAGGGGACTTCAAGATGCCTTTCCCCGTCCACTATCTATATGGCTGGCTTGGGGTTTATTTCTCAGGCACCTACCTTAGAACCAGATAATTGGAGGAAATGATGTGCCTGTTTCTGCTAAGGATTGTTGGGCATAAAGCAATCTTCCATACTCCTAGCCACACGTGTAGTTTGTTTTACAATGACCATCTCCACATGAGGAGATCCGCCTTCCCGATAGGAAATCTCACAGATTGTGCCTTGTTGACAAGCTAGGCAAGAACTTGGATGGTGCTCCTACCACTTATAAGGAGCTGATGTATATGTTGAATGTCAGGCACGGAGTTCTTCCCTACTACACTATTCACAGTGCGAAACTCGAGGGGTATTTCCCTCATAGATTTGCTCGGGAGCACGGGCTCAATCAAGGCTGCCCATTCGCGGTATTCTTTGAGAAGGAGCATAGGAAGGAGGCTCGTTAGAAGAACGACCAGTTGTGAACCCATCAGGGGAATTGGCTGCCGAGGCACATTCGCACAGCTTGGGCCATGTGATTGGAGTTCATAGAGGTCAATAAGTTTGTGCTGCCATATTTCAGTAGAAGAGTTCGAGAGACTAAAGCCCATGAACTCTGGTGGCGAATCATTAGTATGAGGTATTGGGATATCGGCCACCCCTAGAAAGGGGAGAATTCTCGCTGGAGCAAGGAGACAAGGCAGACGAAGATGGCAAGGACTCCTCCGCTGGGGGAGGTATTCACCCTGGGCTTTCCATGGGACTTGCGCACCCTTGGGAGGCCTCGCCAAATTGCCATGGACAGGTCCCTGCCCTTATTTCTCGACATGGAGCAAAATTCAGAGAGAATTTTCAAATGGAAAGAGGGCCGCAAGGGCGCCGGGTCCAAGATTTGAACGAGATGATAAGGAGTGACCCTCATAGCAAACGCGTTGTCTGCTCTTCTCGAAAGGGAGCTCCTGAAACTGCTGCACCCTTTCAAGTAAAGGGGAAGAAGAGGAAGTGGGCTGCCCTAATCGTCCCTCGTGCACATGCTCGTCGGGCTTCGAAGCATAAATGGCCCAAACATCAAGTGGTCCGAGAACCGACAGATGGCTCTTCGCCTGCTGCTTCTTCGGAGTCATACGTGTATCTTGCTCCTTCTGTATCGTCCTCTGCTCTTGAGGATTCACCTTTTCCTTCACCTAAACCTTCTTCTGGCCCTTCAAAGGCTCAAGCCGGTTCCTCAAATCCTACTGCCCCGATCGAGATTGCTTTGGACCAGGAAGTGATGTTTGTGGCTGAAGGGGAGGGCCCAGTCCCGATGGAGGTAAACGAAGCTGATGAGGTTGGCCTTGATGAGGCGGCTAAGGCAAAGAGGGCCTCTGGAACTCGGGAGGTTATTGTTCCTACCAAAAGGAAGCCCTAGTAGAACTTGTGATTATGGAAGAGGCTAGTGCCCCAGGGACTGACAAGGGGCTACCCGAGCAACAAGAAGTTGTTTCAATTGATGTAGCCGTGGAGGATGCATCGACAGTACATCCCCAGGGGTAGATCTTGATGGCCTAGAGACAGCACCCTTGGCTGCAGAGGAGGCAGGTCTTATGGGGGAACCCGTGGCTGAAGTGGTTTCCATGGAAGACAAGGGCGAAGAAAGTGTCGAACCTGCCAAGGAGGAGATGGCAGTTCAAAAAAAGAGGGAAAAGGGACAAGGGACTGGCCCTGAAGGGGCTGAAACCGCTTTAGGGCATATTACGATCGCTAAAAAAAACGAGGAACGAGGAGAAGAGGCTGGCCTTGGAGGGCCCGATCCCGTTAATGGTGAGGCTGATAAGCCAGGTGAGAAGGCTATGAGGGCTGAGCAGGTTGAAATTGGGGCCCCATCGGCACTCGCAAATGATGAGAGCTTGAGCTTCACAGTCCCTCAAGAGGAGCTGGCCACTCTCATGGCTATAATCCCTTAGGGTTCTACCGCGGAGACTGATACTCTTCCCATTGTAGCGGCCTCAGCAACACTGCCTAGGATTAGCTTGAGTGGGTTG
The DNA here is from genome assembly GCF_000471905.2 of Amborella trichopoda. The sequence continues at coordinate 1,967,797 of NW_006499819.1, read as the reverse complement.
TCTGGCATAATGATGGACATGTTTCGTCTCGGCGTGCCGAGGCTAAAGCTTCTGCCTCTTACTAAACTTAATGGTGCAATCCAGCAGTTGAGGCAGGTTGCCCTTCCAGAGGCAGTACTAGAGATCATCCCTTACTTTGTGATGGTGTCGTAAATGAGCTAGAAGGGTGGAGAGAAAAGGCCTTGCTCGAAGAAGCAACTATGCAGTGGCTGGAGGGCTCGCAGTTACCCCCTTTGAAATCCTCACTTTTGTAGTACCGCAAACTGGTAGAAACCCAGTTGCAGCATAGGGATGCTGCAGTCTCTCAGAGATTCGACCTTGCTGAAGAGGCCATCGCCCGCCACCGTAAGGTGATGGCTCTAAGGGCGAAGATATTAGAGCTGACATATAAGCTTGACAAGATGCACAAGGAGACTGCGGCTAAGGAAGCAACGGACAAGGTGCTTCTTGATAACATTTTGGCCCTTGAGTATTCCTTGGGAGAAGTGACCACCATGATGGAGCATGAGGCAGAGCTTGTGGCAGGGTTGAAGGGCGAAATCGAGCAAGCAAAGGTATCAGCTGCAACATACAGGGGGAAGATCAATGAAGCAATTGATTGATTTTGACCATGCATTCTTTCTATTTTTTTTTCATTTCTTCTTATTGTAAAGAAAAGAAGCTTGTAATTCCCTCTTAATTTATGACTGAACAATTCTTTTCTCTTTCTGTGTGTGGCATGTCTTTTGTTCTTCCTTTTTTATTGCTTTTGTCCTTTCACTGTGTGAGACGAAAAAGGATAGCCCACTCCTTGCTTCGTCTTCTGACGGCTTACCGTGGCTTCAATGACCTCAAACAGGGGAGCAATTGCTTCCTCACCCCTTAGTGTTTGATGGACAGGTGCTCATAATTCATGGTTCTCATGATTTTGTGAGCGTGTTCACTGTAAATAGTCCACTCTGGGGGAGACTTGGCTACGATTAGAGGTGCATTTCTTTTGAGCTTGTCATAAGTCTTAGTCTCAGGGACAAACCCCTTCAAGTTCTTTGGAGCGATGCGCATAACCTCCCACTGATTCTAGAGGCTATGAACCTCACTTCTCAGCTCTGTCATGGGGTCTTGTTCTTGAGAGCCAGAGGACTGACTGTTGTCCACCTGTACCTCTTCGGGAGCCACTGAGATATGTAAGACCTTCTTGGTTGCTGGTGATTCCCTTATTCAAAGTGGATGGAATTTAGAGTACCTTCCTTGGTGGTTGGTGTGTCAATTCTGCTTCTAAAAGAGCAATGGGGATGTGCAAGACCTTTTGCTGGTCTGGCGTATAGGTGACCCTCGGTGCTGAAAGGTCTACCTCTAGGGCTTCCTTAGTCTCAAGAGCTGCTTCTAGCTCACCATTTTATTCTGACGAATTAGAAGTAGAGGGGGAAGCTTCGTCTTTTGGGGATGCCAGCATGACCTCGAAGAGGTGGCAAGATGAGTCAAAGGGAGGATCTTGCCTTGTCTTTCCTCTTCTTTGAACATGTCTGTGATCATTCCGCCCAGATATTCAATATCATCATGAGATGAGGGTCCTGTCTCTCTCATAGGCTTCCAATCATCATCGTTTAACTTTTCTTGTGCTGGAACGTCTGTTAAATAGTACTTAACATCAACATAATAAGTCTCGGCTACAGGGAACGGTCTCTTATTAGCATAGACCGTGTGTTGTCTTCCATCTCGACTACTTGAAGCATTAATGGAGTGTGGAAGGAACCACCCCCTGATCATGAAGCCAAGGGCGGCCAGGGAGGACGTTGTAAGATGTGTTAGTGTCAATTACATGAAACTGAGAGTAATCGTTTAGGTCACCAATCTTGAGACGAAGACGAACTGTCCCAACAAGCTTTTCTCCTGATTGGTTGAACCCTTGCACGGTGATGTGGGTAGGAGTGAGGTCATCAGACCCTAATCCCAATCGAGTGAGGATCCTTCTTGGAATCAGGTTGACCTCCATCCAGCATGATCCGGTTGATACGGCAGGTGTGTAGTTCACCATTCACAAAGAGGGGGTAGTTGTGAAATTTTCCTCCCAACTGAAGGTCATCTTTGAAAACGGAGATTGTCAAGCACCCACTCAGGATGGCTGGGTCAACCTCAATAGGCTCCGCTTCAGTCTTATACACCTCTGGGCTAGAAAAAGCTTGTACTAGGGCCATACAATAGTCTCTAAACAATAAAAGGGCATCATAGATACTTAGAAGGACTGGAAGCTTTCTCAAGTGCCCAATTACGTCGTATTTCACTTTATCCTCATTAGTCTTTTGTGTTCCTAATCTAGTCACTGGTGTAGGTGGTAGGGTAGGCTTAGGAATAGGTTTTGGTTGAGTTTTGGTTTGTGACACTAGAAGACTTTATTGTTCAGCCTGTGCGGTCTGGGTTGATGGGGGAGTAATAAGGGCTTTTATTAGGGATGTAGAGGTTTGAGGTTGGGCTTAGGGAGAAGTGAGGGATCAGGAAACGTGAGGACCTTTTACTTTTGAGGTGTGGGCTGTAGCTTCTTCCCCAATCTCAGGTTTATTTGCCAGTGCTGGATGGTACTTCCAAGATCTGCACCATGTGGGAGGCCTCTTTGGAAGAGGAGCTTGAGGATGGCTCAATTTTGGCTTGGGTTGACAAAGCGTCAGCGATTGTCAAGAATCCAGCCGCCTGGGCTTGCATCTTTCTTAGGTGCTTCCATTGCGACCTGCTCATGCTGGTGCCTACGAGCTCTCTGTTTAGAGTGTCGAAGTCTGGGCACTCTCGAACTGCATCTGTGGAAGAAATAGAAGAGGAGGGAGGAGAAGAAGAGTTCAAATGTTTCGGGCAGCTTTTTATGCCGTCGCCGAAATTGGATGTGTGCAGGGGATATTTTAGGTCTTGCTCCGGCTCTGACCATTGGGGGGTGCTTTTAGCGTCATCACCCACAGTGGATGGATCCCGAGCTGTTGGATGACATGATAAGGCGAGCTGCGCCTAGGATGAAGTTCTGTAAGGTTAGCAGGGGAGGAAGGGGCCTAAGAAATTCTTCCTCGACTAGTGGCTGAGGAAGATGATTCCTTCAACGAGCTGACCTGAGTGCTCTTCTCCTTCTGGATCCCTGAGGAGGTGTTTGGTCCGCCCTATCAGAGTGAGGAGTAGTCATAGCTTGGTGGACTGCCTCACATTATAGGGCTTTTAGCCTACTTCGTTCATGATAAACTTTCCAAGGTTGAGAAGTCGATGGCTCTGAAGGGTCCAGTGTATGCTCATGAGGGAACTGTAGTGGAATTTCCTCTTGGACGGGAGTTTCGGCTTGCTCTGGAGAACGGCGCAAACGATGTGACTTTCCTGTACCTTCTGAGTGACTATAGCTTCGAACCTAGAGCATTCTTTTAGCTCGTGGCCCCATACTTGGTGATATGAGCACCAAAGATTTTATGTTCCTTGGGCAAGATGCCTCAGCTGCCTGGCGGGCTTGGGAGTGACGAGACCTTGTTAGAGCGTCCTCTCGAAGAAGGCCTGTAGAGGGTCTAGCTCAGCACTTCCCAGGGCTTGCGTCAGGAAATCTTCTTACACTGGTGAAAAAGGGACTTGAGGGTATCCTTCTGGGTTATCATGAACTTCTTGGCATTGTTGCATCTTCTTTGCCAAGAGCTCATGGAAGCCAGTGCATTCACTCAGGTCATGGCCTCGTGTCTGGTGATACACACACCAAAGGTTCGTAGTTCCTGAAGACAGGAACTTGGGCTGCTTTGTTAACTTTGGCATGATGTGTCCCTCTTCGAGCATTATGGAAAATAATGCACAGAGGATAACGGCTGCCTCATTATCTTCTTGGATTGTCACTATGTGAGAAGCCTCAATCGCCCCAAACACTTTCTTTAACTCTTCGATCTTTATCTGACCCTTGTTAATAAGGGCTGTGATAGTGTCTTTGAGCTTATAGCAGTCCTGAGTGGGGTGGCCTACTTTCCTGTGAAAGGCGCAGTACCTCTCATATGTCTCGTATCTAGCTTGTTCTAGAGTGTTGACCTCAGGCAGCTAGATCAAGTTTTGCTCCAGTAGTAGTCGAAGCAGTGCAGGAACCCACTCCTTATCGAAGGGGTACACCTTATTCTGGTGCTGGATCTAGAAGTTACTTCGATTTATATTTTTAGGTGCAAGACCTGATTGTAGGAAAGCTGCTTGCCGCCGGCCTGAGGTGTCAGTGCCTTGGAGAGGTCCAAGGTTTTAGGGGCGGCTTTGTTAGTGTCAGTCATGGTGATGGCCGCACTAGTCTCCGCTTTTTGCTGGTTGCCCCGACTGTTGGAGCGAGAATTCGAGCTAGAGGATTGCTGATGAGATCCGCCATGATGCTTGGACAGACCCTCAATATGAACTGCTTTAGAGATGACCTCTGACATGAAAGTCAGGCAGCATATTTTGTATACAGAGGTTTGAACTGCTTCTTTTTTGGTCATGGAAGTGGCATGAAAGGTTGCCAGCTCTCTCCATCGGGCGATGAACTTGTCAACCGGCCCACCAAGGTCTTGATTCAGAGTGAGGAGCTCGATGGTTTCCACGTTCCTTTGGACTTCGTAGAATCATTGGTAGAACAGCTCCATTTGATGTCAGGTATGCATCGAGTTTGGAGGTAGCCGAGCATAACACTAGAAGGCTGGTCCTTCGAGAGTCTAGACGAACTGATGGAGGAGGCGTCATCTGTAAGTCGTCATCTCCTGACACGCCGCTTGGAAGTGAGTAGTATGATGGTGAGGGGACGTTGTATCGTTGATCAGGGGAGCTTCCTTTTTTCGTAGTTTGGGGGAAACGACACCTGGTCGATGTACGAGGGTTATAGCTTTTGGTAAAGCGGCACCTCTTGCATGCCCATGACCTTGCTCTTGAGACTGTGGGTCACCATGGAGTTTATATTAGCTTGAGAAACCATGCGGGAAGCAGAGCTATCCTAGGAGACCGGTGGGAGAGTTTTCCTATGAACGACATCTTCACCAGACGGGGGATCAGTCTCATGGTGAGAAGAAGGGGATCTGGAGGCTTTTAAGCGTTCCATCTTTTCGAGGATGCACTGCATCATTACATCTAACCTCTTCATCTACTCTTTTTGGGCGTCGTTCGGCTTGTTGATCACCATGACATTGACAATTTCTTCTAGAGGGTTAGATCCAAGTGGAGAAGTGGACTGTTGGGGTTGGCGAGTCGTGCGTTGAACTTCGGTCTGCAGGGCTCAGTATGCCCTGATTGAACTCGAGCCTTGTATGCCGACCAAGTGAGGACCGGTTCTTGATGGTCTTGGGACCGTGGCTTCTTTGCAGTGATCACCAAGAAATATTCTTAGACTTGCTCAGGCTCTGAGATTCACAGAGGGAAGAAGGGAGTACCAGGCAAGAGGTCACTAAAGGTGGTAACCTCTACTGCCTTAGGGGTTTCTTTGGCCAGAATCTGCAGACCTTTCTTCTGCTTAATCTTGAGGCTGTTATGGACCTCAATCCATAACCAAGCCTGAAGCTTGGACTGCCCTGTATTTCTTGATCAGGCGAGGGCCGTGTCCATTAGCTGAAGCAAAGAATGGGGTCCAAGGATAGGGAGCAACCGAGGTCGCTGCCTTGGAGGTTGCAAGGTCTTGTCTGACATCTGGCCATTGCCCCAGATTTCCTTGTGAGGCCTCAATGCATGCCTGACCCGAGGTGGCTGACTCAAGATGGTACTCTTAAGGAAAACCTTTGAGTACCAGGTCTCGAGGTGCTTTCCTAGTGAAGGAAGAGTGGCAGAAGAAAGAGCTGGTTCATGACTCTGCTTGAGTCTTGATTGGGGAGGAACCTACAAAGTTGGTGTGTGTGCATCTTTAGGGTTAGCCGTTTGGGTGACTTGGGCGGCAGCTCGGGTTTGCTCAACTGATTCGACCTAGGAGGTCGAGACCCACAAGCTTATGTTTGTGAGCGACCGGGTAGAAACCTTTCTCTCACAGGGCAAAAATGTGTGTTGTGAGAGGGAGGACAGAGTAGTTGGCCCTTGTCTACTCGAGCTGAACCAGGACTGGTGCTGCCTTGAGCTATGGGATGCATGACGCGCACAAGGTTTGGCTCGAGAAGGCCTAACCTTGAACTCGAGTTCGAGGCAGCATGAAAGTTTCCTCGAGGTGTGGCTCGAGTGGTTGGACCATGAGGCTTTAAGTGTGTGCGAGAGGTGGAGGTCGTAGGGTCTCCGCCTCTGTGTGCCCAGCCCCCAGATGTAGAGGTTCGGGGTAGTGAAGGAGTTCGAGGGGTAGCCTTGCGGCAACCCTCAGAAGCAATGGCAACTAGCTTGCGTTCCACGAGGGTGGACAGGGCAGCCTTCCCGCATACCTCAGCAATATGATTGGCAAGGGACTTGCCAGTAGCAGGGTTTCTATTGTGTGCACAACGGATGTGCTACTAATGCATGGGGCCTTGGTGGAGGGTCCACCAGTGCGAGGAAGCGAGGAGTCAGGGACCTTTAAGTCCCTTCTCTCACCAACCCAGGAAAGCACCTCAGTGCCGAACTGTGAGTCCTCACTTAGAAGGAGTGTAGGGAAGAAGGCTTGAGCAGCTTGCTTCCCTGGGACGGTCACAAGTGTGGGGATGAGAAAATCCCTGACTCAGATGAACGTGTTGATTAACCCAGATGCCATAGAAAGTAGTGCAGAATTTAAAAGGTGATATTGATCAAATAAGAGCGAACCGACAAAGTGGTAATAAGTCCCCAGTGGAGTCACCAAGCTGGTTTGGTATGTCGATCTCGCCTCCCCAGATCTAGGTGATCAAGTGACACATGTCTTGGGTTCCGATGACTCGAGACCTGAGATCACTCTCTCCGGAACCTCGTTCACAAAACAAGGGCAAGTGTCCAACTAGTGAGAGAGGAATTTTGGATGTGAAGTAGGGACCAACCTCACCTGAGTCCGTGACTTACTCAGGCTAACTCATGCGGGTGCCCTCTTAGATCATGATGGAAAGCCCCCCAGCTGCTTCAGCTGGTTCTGAATCATCTCCCTTGACCTGCAATCTCCTTGTTTTCTGCACAACACTACTATGGTTAATTTGTAAATCACGTGGGCCGAAGGACCCACCCTTTTCTTAGGGTAATGCACCTTCATATGGATGAGAATGTGAGGAGTTAAGGTGATGAAAAGAAGAGGTTTTGAATGAGACGATAAAAGAAGAGGGGATCGACAAGGAGACGGGACTAGCATGATAGTTGAACCAGTGCAATGACCGACTCGGAGTGGTAGCAAGACAGGCACGGTAACAAAGATCGACACAAGGTAATACTACTGAAACCGAGGTCGATATGCATGTCCTAATAAGGCATGACAGCAAGACAGGCATGGTGCTCAAGAGCAGCACGAAGGAAATACTGCTTGACAGCCAAACCGTTGTGGCAATGCTAGACCGAGTCTACCCTCAACCAAGTGAGAAGGGAAGAGAATGGGGAGAAGGCACGAGATGACAAAGGGAGAAGGTCCCGATGGCGCTGGACGCTACTGCTCAAGACAAAAGGGGGAAATCAGTGAACTACTGACGGCCTTAGACCTTGCCGTGGGCAATGCGAGTGGTTAGGTGCCTCGATCTCGCCCTCTGAATCTAGATGATCTGGCGGCATGTATCTAGGGTTTTTAGTGAACCACAAACTTGAGATCGCTCTGTTAAGAACATTGCTGAAGAGTAAGGGTAGGTATACCAACCGATGAGAGAGGAATTTAAGGTGGGTTCGAGACTTACTCGGGCTGGCTCGCGAGGGCATCGTCTTTGATCACGAAGAAAGCCCCTCAGCTGCTTTAGCTGGTTCGAAATCGCCTCCCTTGGCCTACAATCACCTTGTTTTTTACACAGCAGTAACATGGTTAATTTGTAAGACAAGTGGGCCAAAGGACCCACCCTTGTCTTAGGGTAATGCACATGCGTGCGGCTAAGCATGTAAAAAAATTAGGATGATGAAGAGAAGAGGGTTTGAATGAGAGGAGAAAAGAATGAGGAGAAGGTGCGAGGTGGCAAGGAGATGGAGTCCCGATGACGCTAGGCATTGCCACCCACAACCATGGAGTAGCAGTGTCGCAGCCCATGGACGACGCTAGGCACCATTGCTCATGACTAGAGGGTGAGTGGTGAACAATAGACAGCGCTGGTCATTGTCGTTGGCAACACGAGAAGGTAGCGCACCCTTGCGATAGCAGCGATAGCAGCGATAGCCTCTTGTGAAGTGCACGGTGATAGCCAATTATGAAGCGTGCAGCGATAGTTCTTTGCAAGGCACAGAGCGATAGGCGTGGGACACAAAGGGGAATCGATGGACGTCGATGAGTGCCGTACGCACGAAGGAGGCTCACGAGCGGCGATAGACATCGAACGCGCAAAGGAAGCTCGCGGACGGCGATAGGCACCAAACACATGAAAGGAGCTCACAGATGGAGATAGGCACCGAGCGCATGAAGGGAGCTCGCGGATGGCGGTACGCACTGAACGCACAGAGGAAGCTCACTGATGGCAATAGGCACCGAGCGTAAGAAGGGAGCTCACGGTCGGCGATAGACATTGAATGCAAGAAGGGGGCTCGCCGACGGCTATAGGCATCGAACGAACAAAGGGAGCTCGCAGACGGCGATAAGTGTTGCCGCCACCTCTTGCGAGCAGCGATAGGCATTGCCATCTTTGATAAGCGCACAACAAGGGAAGACCCCTGTGGGAGACAATAAGTTTTTCCGTCTGTGTTCTTCGCTGAGACATCGAGGATACCTCTACGGACGGTGATGAGCAGCGCCGTTTGCGAGCCTCACTGAGAGATAGAGATGAACAAACAAAAGGAGGAAAGGAGCTCGTGCATGATGCTGCCATCACCGTGTGCGACCTATGAGACCACAGCAAGGAGAAAGAAGAAAAGAAAGAGGCATGCACGACACTGCCACTGCCGTGCATGACCTCTGAGGGAGGCTCAGATGAAAAAGAAGAAGAAGAAGAAAGAAAAGAAGAGAGAGAAAATTTACGTTGAGCCTAGGGGTACCGGTCTAAAAGTTTCTCTCTCCTTACTCTCTCTCCAAACGTGACCCAACAATGAGAAGGAAAGGGAATTCTATTAAGTAAAAATTCTTTTTTTGTGAAGGGTTTCAAACCTTTTGCATACAATGATGATATGTGGTATATATAGAATTGTGCCCAAACATTGGTGGATTGATCAAAATCAAACCTAATTGCTGAAAATTAAGATTAACTGAATTAAAAGAAATTAAAAAATATAGTGTGAAATGATAGATTTGCCCCTTCCTAACAAGTTGTGGAATTCCAAGACCGTCCATGTGTTGCCCTATAACGTGAATGATTTATCGTGGATGATTTGAGGTTATTCTGATGCCCGTTTGAACAAAAGATGATTGTTTTCTTTTAAGGCTTGGCATGATGATCGATTTCATACCAACTTCGAGCCATGGATCTTGTTTTTAGGGTATGATCATGTGACTTGAAATTTGAATGAATCTTGAAACTTTTGATCGATTTTGTGTTCATGCCTAGATGTTTTTCTGTGATTTCTTCACTGGAGCACACTGAGCATGCCGTCACGATCGCGGGACAAGAAACACAGCTCAATTTTTTGCCCGGACAAAGATTTTGCAACTTTAGAGTTTTGGCCGAAATCTGAAATTCCAGCGACAGAGTTTATAATCACTTCATCGGCTTCATGTGCAGAATCCGACCGTCCATCATGTATGGGGTTCGGAATAGAGATAGCCCTAGACCTTACGCACGTGATAGAGTTGGTTTCACTTTGATCGGGATCGCGAGCAGCTTGATTTTCTTGCTCAAGCAAGGAATGACGCCGTTGATTTTCCTGCACTTTCTTCACATATCAGCAACTTCTCTCTAGCTTTTCTTTGTGCTAAAATGTCGTCGTGGGGTGTGCCATACATGGAAACACTCATCTTGATGAGACAAACACACTCATGATTTGACTTAAGACGGGTTAGATATGAGGATCGAAAGCCACTGGTCATGAATACCCATTTAATGGAGTTGAGTTGCAGGGTGGCCACATGGGAATAGCGTCGGTTCCTTCTTTTTCGCTCTTTCACCTATAACTTCTTCCTAGGATGTCTGTTCAAGCTAAACTTTGAGCTCTAGGGGTTTTCAATCGTGTCGGATCTAATGGCGGTGGTCCCACAACAAATTGAGACATCAAAAATATAGCTTTAGTTATGCTGAAACTATTTCTCAGTCTGTGCTACCTTAAATATGTCAGAATGCGACGAAACTTGGCATGAGACTTTTGAGAGTCTTTATGAAGATCTTGGCCAGTTTTGGGGCTATTATGAGACTATCAAAATTTCCACTGTTTCTTAAGCTTTATTGACCGGGGGACCCATGATGATCAAAAAAATCTTCCAACAGCAAGCCCCTCCAAATGTTGTGCTACGAGAGAAACGAGAAGTACAATCATTCAAGAAATATCCCCTGGCTAGCCACAGGATTACGTGTATGCTGAGGAGATTCACGTAATGCTGTAACTAAGGTGCTCAAGCATTTGGACACAATGTACGGGTCCACCAGTGGAGACTTTAGGGGGAGAAGAGCATTTTAAGGGATTCTGTCGAAGTCCTCACCCTCGAGGGACTATTTATGATTCTGATAGCTTGAGGATTTTGCAGGGACCTCATTGGTCAGAATCAGGCATATCTGGAGGCCAAGTACTATGAACCTTTGGTTGACATTGTTTGCTACTACACCAGGTTTTCTTTTGATGATCAAGGTATCTCTATAGGTTCTATCCAGTGAGTCCAGTGGGGGGCTTTTGACCTGTCCCAAAAGTTTGGGCCTGTTAGCTAGAGGGATTTTTAGCGAGGTGGCCTCATGGGCCCCATCTTGCCAGGTCCAGTCAGGGGCTTTTTACCAGCCTGTCCTAAAGATCTAGACTTGTCGGCTAAGGAAGGTTTTAGGCAAGGAGATCTCATGGTGAGATCTGACCTTGAAGTCTCTGATAGGTTAGGCCCTGGCTTCGTCAGTTTCTTGCTTTCATGGGGATCTTTAGCATTTTGAAGAGATCTTTTGGTTGTCATCCTCACCCTCAAGGACTTTTGTTGTTTTTTTGAGATGAAGTGTGGGAAATCTTATGAGGCTCTCACTCCCAGATGAGCCACTTTGCGTTGTGATTGGATGCTGGAAATTGAGGATTTTAGATAGACCTCGTTGGCCATAATTATGATCGTTTGGCAATTCTTTGTCGGTTGAGGCTATGAGGCTGCGTCAACCTGTTTTCTTGATCCAATCACCCTTTTGCGGGTTTTCACTTGAACTGAGGAAGTGGCGCCGTAAAGATGGTTTTCATCGACTTCCTTGATTTTTGGGGTCCTTTACCCATGACCTTGCGGCCATGTCTGCCCTTTTCATCTCTTTTTGCTTACGGTTCCCTTTCTGGTTTTCATCGTGCCTGAATGTTTGTTTTCACATAACTCTTTTACTCATGGTTTCGAGACCATGCCTGCCCGTCAATTTTAGTCATGGCGTTCCATTGTCTAGGTGTACACCATGACGTTTTTTTTTTTTGAAGGCATGTTTAAGGTCATGCCATCGAGACCTGTAGGAATCCTTTTAATGTCATGCAGCTAGGATGCGCACTATAGTTTAGACACATACAGCTGAACCATGGTGTTGATGAATGGCAGTCTGTGGTGGCCATGGAGTCAGTATGGTGATGGTCTTAACTCACTTTAGGGAGATGGCATGAGGCTACCTATGAAAGATGGAACGTGTATGAATTGTGGAGGAAAAATGGTTACCCACTAGCTGATGACAAGTATGGATGGTGAGATGGTTTACCATTTTGTGAGCATGGGTGAGATTCACTGGGGAATGATGAAAAGTGGTAGTGAAGTGAATGGGTTCACTGGGGAAGCAATGAAGGTGGTGCGCGCACACGAACAGCTCGGACCGTGGTTATACAATTTAAAGTCATACAACTAGGACCATGCAGTTTAAGGTCGTGCAACTAGACTTCTGTTACAGTTTAAGGTCATATAGTTTAGACCATGATGATGAGCCTTTTAATGTCATGAAGCTATGATGTAGACAATGGTTTATGGTCATATAGTTCAGACTGTGGCTATGTAGTTTAAAGTCATAAAGCTAGGACTAGGCAGTTTAAGGTCGTGCAACTAGCCCGCCGCTACAATTTAAGGTCATATAGTTTGGACAATGGCTATGCAGTTTAAAGTCATGCATTGTAGACCACGGCTGTACAGTTTAAGGTCATGCAGCATGAACCATGGATATACAATTTAAGGTCATGCAGCATGGACCACAGGTGTGTAATTTAAGGTCATGCAGCATGGAAGTTTAAGGTCATGCGGCATGGCCCATGACTATACATTTTAAGGTCATGTAGCATGGACCACGACTGTGCAGTTTAAGGTCATGCAGCACGAACCACGACTGTGCAGTTTAAGGTCATGCAGCATGGACCACGATTGTGTAGTTTAAGATCATGGGTTAAGGACCACGGTTGTGCAGTTTAAGGTCATGTAGCATGGACCACGGCTGTGCAGTTTAAGCTCATGCAGCATGGACCACAGTTGTGCAGTTTATGATCATGCAGCATGGACCACGACTGTGCAGTTTAAGGTCATGCAGCACAGACCATTGTGTGGGTCACCATGTAGGTGAAGCTGCATGGGAAATAGGTATGTGGATAGCAATCTGACCCCATAAGGATAAAGATAGTTAAATCTATACACAAGCAGAGAGATTTAGATGAAGATGGTGGCCCTACATGGAGTGGCGAGTAAAAGCGAACTTCACGGGGGGTTAAGAGGGTAAGTGTGACTCCTTGAGGCTGATGAGTAATGGTTTGCATGTAACTCTGCTGAGAATGACTGGCCAGAGTACAGATGCAACCCCATTGGTGTGAAACAGACCCACTGGGGATTGAAGGGGTAGCCATGACTCCTTTTTTCTTTTGCATACGTCTAACTCCCTTGGGGATGTTGATGGAATACATCTGGTGTCGGGGTGTATCCATTTCATAGTTTTAAGTCATGCGTGTGAACTATTTGTCACGTTGTTTACCGTTTTACTACAAGGACGTGCGTTACAGTTTTAAGGTCTTATAGCTCGGACCAGGGTTACGCAATTTAAAGTCATGCGGCTAGGACCGTACAATTTTAAGGTTGTGCAATTAGACCTCCGCTATAATTTAGGGTCATATAGTTTGGACCATGCAGTTTAAGGTCATGCAACTAGATTGTGGTTGTGCATTTTAGGGTCACGTGGCCAAGATCAAGGCTGTGCAATTTAGGGTCAGGCAGCACTGACCCACGTGTGGGGAGAATGTGACTCTAGCGGGAATAGAGTCATAATTGGAGACTTGACTCCCGGAGGAGTGAGGCTGGGGTGTAGAGAATGAACTTCCTGGTGATGTAGGATGAAGGTCTAGATGGGAGTGTCGTAACATGCGCACGACGCTAAGTTCTTGATGGCGCTCGCGGTGTTAGGCTCTTAATAAAGGGCGCGCGACGTTAGCCACTTGGTAAGGCGTGTGACGTTAAATCCTGATGGGCATGTGGCAATAGCCCTTGACAAAGCGCACGGTAATGGCCTTTGACGAAGGCGAGTGGCGATGGCTCTTAACGAAGGCGCCCAGAAATAGCATCGTACGCAGCACAAGGCAATTACCTCTGGTAAAGGCACGCGACGATGGCCCTTGACGAAGGCGTGCGACGATAAAATCTTATGCAGTGCACGGCAATAGCCTCTGACAAAGGCATGCGGTGATAGCCTTTGGGCGAAGCTTGCAGCGATAACCCTTTCAGGCCTCGGGCTTGATCTTCTCTGGCCTGGTCTTATTGTTGTCAGAAGCTAGGGATTGGAGCATCATTTCGAACTTGTGAGGGGCAGTTTGTGGCACTTCTGAAAACAAAAGGTGGGGGCGAGGGAACCTCATTTTACTATTTTATCGAAGGGTAAAACATTCGAAAAGAGTTTTAGAGAGAGAGAGAAATAGAGCTGAAACTTTCTTTGAGAGTTTCTCGGCTAGAGTTTTCCTCGGCCCATATTTGTTGCAGACAGTCCTTCAAGAGTTTTTTTCAGGAGCTTCAGCAGGTCGTGGGCCTTTGTGGCGTGCTTGCAAGTGTTTTCGAAGAGTGCCATAGCTCTCCTGAGCAGGGAAGAGGGGCTTCTCAGGGGCTCACCACGACCTTTCCCGTAAAGCTGCAGGAGTCGCAGTGGTGTTTTGTCGGAGTTCAAGTGATTTTTCGATAGTCCCGAGGTTGAACGGGAAGTTGCAGAGAAGTCAGGGGAGCTAACGATCCTCTGGTCATCGGAAGCAGAAGGAGGTGTAGCAGTGGGTTCATAGGAAAACGCAGTGGAGTTTCAGTGAGTTTGCGGCGAACTGCTGAAGTGTGAAAACAGGGAGAAGGGAAATTCGCAGGGTCACAGGGAACATTTCTGGCGATTTCGATGGTTTTCCATTTTTCCCAGCTGTTGAAAATGGGAAAGAACAAGGTCAGATGGGGATTTTCTGCAGCTGGAGGGCTGTTTGGCGAAACTCGAAGTGTTGTGGGGGAGACGAAAGGTCGTGAGAAGGTGGACCGTCAGCAAGAAGTGACTGTCGGGGAAATCGAAGAGGAGTGGGAGTTAATGCTTCCTGAAAATTGGAAGCAGTGGGAACGGGGCACCGTGACGGCATGCGTGACATTAAGTCACATGCAGCGCTGCCTTCGAGCACCTCTAGGCCTCACAATGCGATAGCCACGCTCGAGAGCATGCCGCTCGTGGGTCTCGCATGGCGCTGGCCTGCCGGTGGTAATGGTATCATGCGTCATTGAGCTGCATACGACAGTGGTCACCTGCGGCGTTGAGTCATACATGGCGATGATCACGTGCGTAATTGAGTTGTGCGCGACGATGGCCACGGACGGCGATGCCTTGTGGGGGCCAAGAGTGATGGAAAATGAGAAGCTCTGGTCACTGTGGTTTGTTGGAAGCCAAGTCCTTCAGACAACAGTGAAGTCCTTGTTGTTTTAAAGGAAGGGAAGCCATCATAAGCCACTTCCTTGGAAGCTAGCCATGCCTCATCAAATGAATTGAAGCTTAGTCAAAAATGGTTGGGCTTCTTCTTTTTGGCCTGTAACCATCCTCTTTGGTGGTTTTGCTTCTTCTTCTTGAGGAGAGCATTTCTTTGGTGAGTTTTCTTCTTCTTCTTCTTCTTCTTCATGTAACCGTACTCTTATCTTCGAATGCAAGAGCTTCATAAATTCCCTAATAATGGGCTTTTGGTTGTAGCTTGTAACTTTTTCTTATAAAATAAATGAACTTCCTTTGAGTGAGCTTAATGTTCCTCATCTTCGTTTCTTTCTTTTTACCACACGCACTGTATTTTAGGGATATGTTAGGGATAATAATTTTTTAAGTACCCCCTATTGATAGGGGGCATCGCTTCTCCTCCGATCTCAGGTTCATTTTCCCTATACTAGATGGAACTTCCAAGAACTGCACCATGTGGGACGCTTCTTTGGAAGAGGAGATTGAGGGTTGATCGATCTTGGCTTGGGTTGACAGAGCGTCGGTGACTCTCAAGAATCCAACCACCTGGGCTAGCATCTCTCTTAAGCGCTTTCGCTGCGACCTGCTGAGGCTGGTGCCTCTGAGCTCTCTATTTAGAGTGTCGAAGTCTAACCACTGGCGAGCTGCACCTGTGGAAGAAATAGAAGAGGAGGGAGTAGAAGAAGAGTTAGAATGTCCTGCGCAGCTTTTTGCGTCGTCACCGGAATTGGATGTGTGCAGGGGGTATTTTAGGTCTTTCCCTGGCTTTGACCATCGTGATGTGCTTTTAGCGTCGTCACCATATTGGACGACTCCCGAACTGTGGACGACTCCCGAACTGTTGACAACTCAAGGACGTCTATTTGATTGGACCACAGGATAAGGCGAGTTGCGCCAGGGATGAAGTCCTGTAAGGTTGGTAGTGGAGGAAGGGACCTAAGAAACTCTTCCTCGACTTGCGGTTGAGGGTTGTGTTCCTTCGGCGAGCTGACCTGGCTGCTCATCTCCTTTTGGATCCCTGAGGAGGGGTTTGGTTCACCCTATTAGGCTGATGAGTAGTCCTATCTTGGTGGACTGCCTCACGCTTCAAGGATTTGAGCCAGCTTCGCCCATGATAGACTTCCCAGGGCTGAGAGGTCTCTGAAGGATCCAGTGTATTCTCATAAGGGACTTGTAATGGGATATCCTCTTGGGCGAGAGTGACGGCTTGGAAGTGCTTTGGAACAACAACATAAATGATGTGGCCTTCTTGCAACTTCTGAGTGACTATAGCTTCAAACCCGGAGCATTCTTTTAGCTCATGGCCCCATACTTGGTGATATGGGCACCAGAGGTTTCCGTACCCTGAGTGAGGCGTTTAGGCTACCTCACAGGCTTGGGACTGACGAGGCCCTATTCGTTACTCGAAGAGGGTTTGCAAATGATCTAGCTCAGCGCCTCCCGAGGCTTGCGTCAGGAGTTCTTCATGCACTGGTGGAAGAGGGATTTGAGGGCGTCCTTTTGGGTTACCATAAGCTTCTTGGCATTGCTGCATCTTCTTTGCCATGAGTTCATGGAAGCCAATGCATTCACTCATGTCATGGCCTTGTATCAGATGATATAGGCACTAGAGGTTCTCGATTCCTAGAGGCAGGAACTTGAGCTGCCTTATCGACTTTGGCGTGAAGTGTCCCTCTTCGAACATTATGGAAAATAATGCATGGAGGATAGTGGGTGCCCCGTTATCTTCTTGGATTGTCATTATGTGAGAAGCCTCAGTTGCCCCGAACGCTTTCTTTAACTCTTCAAGCTTTTTCTGACCATTGTTAATAAGGGCTTTGATAGTGTCATTGAGCTTATACCAGTCCTTAGTGGGATGGCCTGCTTTCCTGTGATAAGCACAGTACCTCACATGTGTCTCTTGTCTAGCTTGCTCTAGAGTGCTGACCTCCGGCAGCTGGATCATGTTTCGCTCCAGTAGTAGTCGAAGTAATGCTGGAGTCCACTCCTTATCGAAGGGGTACACCTTGTTCTGGTGCTGGGTCTAGAAGTCACTTCGCTTTATGTTTTTAGGGGGCAGGACTTTATTATAAGATTGCTGCTTGCCCCCGACCTGAGACGTTTGTGGCTTTGAGAGGTCTTGAGGGGCGGCTTTGTTAATGTCAGTCTCGGTGACGGCCGTAATGATCACTGCTTTTTGCTGGTTGCCCCGATTGTTGGAGTGGGAGTTAGAACCAAAGGATTGCTGACAAGATCTGCCATGGTGCTTGGACAGAACCTCAATACGAACTGCTTTAGGGATGAGCTTTGACATGGAGGGTGGATTGGAAGCCTCGACATGCAGGGAGATCTCGGGAAGCATGTTCCATATGCAGGTTCGGACAGCTTCTTTCTTAGTCATGGAAGTGGCATGAAAGGTTTCCAGCTCTCTTCATCAAGCGATGAACTTCTCAACTGGCTCACCCGGGTCTTGAGTCAGAGTGAGGAGCTCGATGGTTTCCATGTTCCTTTGGACTTCGTGGAAGCGTTGGTAGAAGAACTGCTCCATTTCCTGCCAAGTATGCACCGAGTTTGGAGGCAGTCGAGCATAACACTGGAAGGCTGGTCCTTCGAGAGTCTCAACGGACTGACGGAGGAGGAGTTGTCCGTAAGTCGCCGTCTCCTGATAGGCCGCTTGGAAGTTAGCAGTATGTTGGTGCGAGGATGTAGTACTGTTGAACGTGGGGAGCTTCCCTTTTTTATAATTATGAGGAAACGACACGTGGTTGATGTACGAATGGTTCGGCTTCTGGTAGAGCGACACCTCTTGCATGCTTGAGACAATGGGCCACCATGGCATCTATGTCAGTTTGGGAAACCTATAGGAAGCAGAGCTATCCTGAGAGTCCAGTGGAGGAGTTTTCCTTGGAACAGTGTCTTCGCCAGACATAGAATTGGTCTCATGGTGAGACGAAGGGGTCCTGGAGGCTACTAGGCGTTCCATCTTTTCGAGGATGGACTGCATCATTACCTCGAACATGTTCATCTGCTCTTCTTGGGTGTCGTCCGGCTTGCTAATAACCATGACACTGACCGTTTCTTCTGGAAGGTCAGAGCCAGATGGAGTGATGGATGGTCGGGGTTGGTGAGTCGTGAGTGGCAAGTCTGTTTACAGGGGTTCAGCATGCCCCGACTGGACTCGAGCCTTGTATGCCGACCTTGTGAGGACTGGTTCTCGACGATCTTGGGACCGTGGATTCTAGGTAGTGATCACCAAGCAATACTATTGGACTGGCTCAGGCTCTGGGATTCACAGAGGGAAGAAGGGATTACAAGGTAGGAGATCACGAAAGGTGGTAACCTCAACTACCTTGGGGGCTTCTTTGGTCAGAATCTGTAGACCTTTCTTTTGCTTGATCTTGAGGAGGCTATGGACCTCAATCCAAAACCGAGCCTGAGGATTGGACTGCCCCGCTTTTCTTGAGTAGGCGAGGGCTGTGTCTATTAGCTGAAGCAAAGAATGGGGTCCATGGACTGAGGGCAATCTGGGTCGCTGCCTTGAAGGCTGGAGGCTCTTTTCTGACATGAGGTTGTTGCCCTGGATTCCCTTATGAGGCCCGGGTGCATGTCTGACTTGAAGCTAGTTCAAAGTGTTACTCTTAAGGAAGACCTTTGATTACTAGGTCTCGAGGTGCTTGCCTGGTGAGAAAGGAGTGACAGAAAAAGGAGCTGATTTATGACTCCACCTGAGTTGGGAGTGAGGAGAAACCTGTAAAGCCGGTGCGTGTACACCTTTAGTTAGCAGTCCGAGTGACTTGGGGGTTATCCCAGGTTTGCTCAATTGGTTTGACCTTAAGAGGTTGAGATCCACGAGTTTGTGTATGTGAGGGACCGAGTAGTAACCTATCTCTGACAGGGTGAAGTTATGTGTTGAGAGGGCGAATAGAGTGGTCGACCCTTGTGTGCTCGAGCTGGCGTAGAATTGATGCTGCCCCGAGCTGTGGGATGCATGGCACGCGTAGGGTTTGGCCTGAGAAGACCTAGCCTTGAATGTGAGTTTGAGGCAGTATGAAGGTTTCCCCAAGGTGTGGCTTGAGTGGTTGGACCACGAGCTTTTAGGTGTGTTCATGGGGTGGAGACCCCAGGATTTCTGCCTCCGTGTGCTGAGCCTCCAGGTATAGAGGTTCGAGGTAGTGAAGGAGTTCGAGGGGTAGCCTTACGACGACCTTCGGAAGCGATGGCAACTTGATTGCCTTTCACAAGAGCGCACAGGGTAGCTTTCCAGTGTACCCAAGCGATATGACTGGCAAGGGACTTGCCAGAAGCCGGGTGCATGCTATGCTACCAATGCAAGGGGCCTTGGTGGAGGGTCCACCAATGCGAGGAAGCGGAGAGTCAGGGACCTTTAAGTCCCCTCTCGCACCAACTCAAGAGAGCACCTGGGAGCTGGACTGTGAGTCCTGACTCATAAGAAGTATAAGGAAGAAGGCTTGAGTAGCTCGCTCCCCTAGAGCGGTCACGAGTGTGGGGATAAGAAAGTCCTCAACTCGGATGAAGGGGTTGAATAACCCAGGTGCCATAGAAAGTAGTGCAGAAAGTAAAATATGATACTGATCGAACAAGAGCGAACAGACGAAGGGGTAATAAGTCCCCAGTGGAGTTGCTAAGCTGGTCAGGTGCCTCGATCTCGTCCTCTGTATCTAGATGCTGGCGGCACGAATCTCGGGTTTCTAGTGAACCCTAAACTTGAGATCGCTCCCGAAACTTGAGATTGCTCTCTCACGAACCTTGCTCAAGAGCAAGAATAGGCATTCTAACCGATGATAGAGGAATTTAAGTTGGGTTCGGGATTTACTCGGGCTGGCTCGCATGGGCGCCCTCTTAGATCACGAAAAATGCCCCCCAGCTGCTTTAGCTGGTTTGGAATCGCCTCCCATGACCTGCGATCAACTTGTTTTCTGCACAGCACTAACATGGTTAATTTGTAAGACAAGTGGGTCGAAGGACCCACCCTTGTCTTAGGGCAATGCACATTCGTGCGGCTAAGAAGGTAAAAAAATTAGGATGATGAAGAGAAGAGAGTTGGAATGAGAGGAGAAAAGAATGAGGAGAAGGCGCGAGGCGGCAAGGAGAAGGAATTCTGATGGCGTTAGGCGTTCCCACCCACAACTGTGGAGTAACAATGTCGCGGCCCTTGGACGGTGCTAGGCACCACTGCTCAAGGCTAGAGGGTGAGCGGTGAGCTACGGACGGTGCTGGGCATCGCCGTTGGAAACACGAGAAGGTAGCGCACTTCTGTGCGGGCGGCGACAGCCACTTGTGAAGCGCGTGGCGATAGCCAATTGCAAAGCGCACAGCAATAGTCCTTTGCAAGGCACACGGCAATAGGCGTGGAACGTAAAGGGAAACTTGCAAACGGTATTGAGTGTCGAATGCAGGAAGGAGGCTCACAGGCAACGATAAACACCGGACATGCAAAAGAAGCTCGAATACGGCAATAGGCACTAAACGCACAAAGGGAGCTTGCAGATGGTGATAGGCACTGAGCGCACGAAGGGAGCTCATGGACGGTGGTAGGCACCGGACATGCAGAGGAAGCTTGCGGACGGCGGTAGGCAATGAGCACACGAAGAGAGCTCTCAAACGGTGATAGGCATCGAACGCACGAAGGGGGCTCGTGGACGGCGATAGGCACTAAACGCACGAAGGGAGCTCGCAAACGGCGATAAGTGTTGCCGCAACCTCTTGCGGGCGGCTATAGCTATCATCGTCTGCGATAGGCACACAACAGCGAGAAGACCACTGCAAGAGGCAATACGTTTCGCGCATATGTTCTTCGTTGAGACGTCAACGACACCTCTGCGGACGGCGATGAGCAGCGCCGTCTGCGAGCCTCACTAAGAGATAGAGATGAACAAACAAAAGGAGGAAAGGAGCTCGCGCATGGCACTGCCATTGCCATGTGTGACCTGTGAGACTACATGAAGGAGAAAGAAGAAAAGAAAGAGGCATGCACGGCATTGCCACTGTCGTGCATGACCTCTGAGGGAGGCACGGACGAAGAAGAAGAAAGAAAAGAAGAGAGAGAAAATTTACCTTGAGCTTAGAGGAGCTGTTCAAAAGTTTCTCTCCCTTCTCTCTCTCCAAACATGACCCAACAATGAGAAGGAAAGGGAATTCTATTAAGTAAAAATTCTTTTTTTATGAAGGGTTTCAAGCCTTTTGCATACAGTGATGGTACGTGGTACATATAGAATTGTGCCCAAACATTGATGGATTGATCAAAGTTAAACTTAATTACTGTAAATTAAGATTTAACTGAATTAAAAGAAATTAGAAAATAGGGTGCAAAATGATAAATTTGCCCCTTCCTAACAAGTTGTGGAATTCCAAGATAATCCCTGTGTTGCCCTAGAATGTGCATGATTTTTCATGAATGATCCGAGATTGTTCTAATGCCCGTTTGATCGAAAGATGATTATTTTCTTGTAGGGCTCGGCATGGTGATCGATTAGATACCAACTTCGAGCCATGGATCGTGTTTTTAGGGCACAATCATATGACTTGAAATTTGAATGAATCTTGAAACTTTGGATCGATTGTGTGTTTGTTCCTTGATTTTTTTTGTGGTTTCTTCACTGGAGCACACTGACCATGCTGTCATGATCGTGGGGCAACAAATGCAACTCGATTCCATGCCCGGACGAAGATTTTGTAACTTTGGAGTTTTGGTCAGAATCTGGAATTTCAGCTATGGAATTTACAGTCACTTCGTCGACTTCGTGTGCGGAATCCGACTGTCCATCATGTTTGAGGTTCGGACTAGAGATAGCCCTAGACCTTACGCACGTGATAGAGTTAGCTTCACGTCAATCAAACTCATGAGAGGCATGATTTAGCTGGTCGAGCAAGGCACGATGTTGCTGATTTTTCTGCACTTTCTTCACGGATCAACTACTTCTCTCTAGCTTTTCTTCACGCTCGGGTGTCATCGCGGGGCGTACGACATATCGAAACGCTCGACTTGACGAGACGAACATGTTCCATCAAGTTTGTGCATGATCCGACTTAAGACGGGCGAGAGATATGAGAGTCAAAAGTCACTGGTCGTAACTGCCCTTTTAATGGAGTTGAGTTGCAGGGTGGCCGCATGGGAATAGCGTGTGACTCCTCCTGTTTAGGTCTTTCACTTATAACATCTTCTTGGGATGTCCGTTCAAGCTGATATTTGAGCCCTAGGGGTTTTCAATCGTGCTGGATCCAATGGCGGAGGCCCCATAGTAAATTGAGACGTCAAAAATATAGCTCTAGTTATACCGTTTCAGGGTGCTAGACAAGGATTCTGTCGAAACTGTTTCTCAGTCTGCACTGCTTTAGACATGTCGGAATGCGACTGAACTTGACAAGAGACTTTGAGTGTCCTTATGAAGATCTTGGCCAGTTCTGGGGATATTCTAAGACTGTCGAAATTTTCATTGTTTGTTAGGCTTTATTGATCGGGTAACCATGATGATGAAAAATGTCTTCCAATAGCGAGAAGGCAGCACGTCCCTTTGCAGGCGGCGATAAATTCTTATGAAGCACACAACAATAGTCGTGGGATGCAAAGAGGAGCCTGTGCACGACGATAGGCACCGAGTGCACGTAGAAAGCTCGCGGACGGCGATAGGCACCTAGCGCACAAAGAAAGATCGCGAATGGCTATAAGAATCGTGCGCATGGAGGAAGCTTGTAGACGGCGTTAGGCACCGAGCACATAAAGAAAACTCGCGGATGGCGATAGGCACCGCACGCACAGAGGAAACTCACAGACGGCGATAGGCACCGAGCTCACGAAGAAAGTTTGCAGAAGGTGATAGGCCCCGAGTGCGCGAAAGAAGCTCACAGATAACGATAGGCACTGAGCGCACGAAAAAAGCTCGCAGACAGCGATAGGCACCGAGCATACGAAGAAAGCTCAAGGACGGCGATAGGCACTGAGCGCATGACGAAAGCTCGCGGACGGTGATAGGCACCGGGCACGCGAAGGAAGCTCGCGGATGGCAATAATCACAGGGTGCACGAAGGAAGCTCGCGGACGGCGATAGGTGTTACTGCGACCTCTCGCGGGTGACAATTGGCATCACCGTCTGCAATAGGCACGCAACAGGGGGAGACCCCTACGTGCGGTAATAAGTTTCGTCGTCTGTGCTCTTCACTGTGACATTGAGGATGCCTTTGCGTAAGATGATGAGCAGCACCGTCAGTGAGCCTCGCTGAGAGATAAAGATGAACACACAGAAGGGGCAAGCAGTTCGCACATGTCGCTGCCATCGCCATGCGCGATTTGTGAATCCACAAGAGGGAGAAAAGAGAAGAAAGAGGCATGCACGACACTGCCACTACTGTGCATGGCCTTTGAGACAAGTTCAGATAAAGAAGAAAAATAAGAAGAGAGAGAAGAAGAAAAAGAAGAAGAAAAGGAAAGAAAAGAAAAGAAAAGATAGAAAGATTTACCTTGAGCCTAGGGGTACCGATCCAAAAGTTTCTCTGTCCTTCCTCTCTCTCTCTCCAAACGTGACCCAACAATAAGAAAGAAAGGGAAGTCTATTAAGTAAAAATTCTCTTTTCGCGAAGGGTTCAAGCCACTTACGTACAATGATAGGACGTGGTATATATAGAGTTGTGCCCAAACATGGGTGGATTGATCAAACTTAAACCTAATTGCTAGAAATTAAGATTTAATTGAATTAAAAGAAATAGGAAAGTAGGGTGAAAAATGACAGATTTGCCCCTTCTTAACAACTTGTGAAATTCCAAAATAGTCCATGTGCTGCCCTAGAACGTGTGTGATTTTTCATGGATGATCCAGGGTTGTTCTGATGCCAGTTTGATCGAAAGATGATTGTTTTCTTATAGGGCTCGACATGGTGATCGATTTGATACCAACTTCGAGCCATGGATCGTATTTTTAAGGCATGATCATGCAACTTGGAATTTAGATGAATCTTGAAATTTCGGATCGACAGTGTGCTCATTCCTTGATGTTTTTTCATGATTTCTATGCTGGGTCACACTAAGCATGCCGACACGATCGTCTGGCAGCCAACGCAGTTCGATTCCGTATTCAGAAGAAGATTTCGCAACTTTGGAGTTTTGGTCAAAATATGGAACTTCGGTGCTAGAATTTATATTCACTTCATCGGCTATGTGTACAAAATCTGACCGTTCATCATGTACAGGGTTCGGACTAGAGATAGCCTTAAATCTTATGCATGTGATGGAACTAGTTTTGCATCGATCGGGTTCGTGAACGGCATGATTTGGCTACTTGAGCGAGGTGCGATGCTGCTGATTTTCATGCGACTTTCTTTACGGATCAGCAAATTCTCTCTTATTTTTCTTCGCACTCGGGCATCGTCGCGGGGCATGCCACATATCGAAACGCTAGTCTTAGTAAGACGAACATGCTCACAAAATTTAAGGGTGATCCGACTCAATATGGGTGAGATATGAGCATCAAAAGTCACTGTTCGTGACTATCCCTTTAATGGAGTTGAGTTGCAGGGCTGCCGCACAAGAATAGTGTGCGACTCCTCTTGTTTCGCACTTTCATCCATAACTTCTTCCTGGAATGTTCGTTTAAGTTGAAATTTGACCCCTAAGGGTTTTCAACCATGTCGGATCTAATGGAAGTGGTCTCACAGCAATTTGATGCACCAAAAATATAGTTCTAGTTATATGGTTTGTTTTTAGGGTACTAGAGGCTAATTCTGCCGAAACTATTTCTCAGTTTGCACTACCTTAGACATGTGTCCAAATGCAACAAAACTTGATAGGAGACTTTTAGGAATCTTCATGAAGATCTTAATCAGTTTTGGGGCCATTTTGAGACTATTGAAATTTCCACTGCATGTTAGGCTTTATTGACCGGAGACTCACGATGATGAAAAATGTCTTCCAACACTCCTCTCTTTTTCTCTCCTCCTCTCTTCTCTCTCTTTCTCTCTTCTCCTCTCTTCTCCTTCTTCCTCTCTCCTCCTCTCTTCACCTCTCTCTCTCTCTCCTCTCTCTCTCTCTTCTCTCTCCTCCTCTATTTCTCTCTCCTCCTCTCTTTCTCTCTCCTCCTCACTTCTCTCTTTCTCTCTCCTCCTCTCTTCCATCTCTTCCTCTCTTCTCTTTTTCTCTCTCCTCCTCTCTTCTCTCTTCCTCTTCTTTCTCTCTCTCCTCTTTTTCTTCTCTCTGATATTTCCTTTCTCTCTTCTCTCCAGTCATGCATGGTGGTGACTATCGCCAAGCGTGACATCCTCTTTCTTCTCTTAATCTTCTATTACATACATAGTGAGTCGGGCGTTAACTCGAGTGATGGGTCAGGCCTTTGTCCAAGGTCCCCTGTCTCCATGTCGTGCACGACGATGCTGATCACGCGCACAACATTTCTCCCTCTATTCTCTGACAAATACATTGAATTGGGCCCTTTCCCAAAGTGGTGAGTCGGGTTCTGTCTGAGTCCCTTTTAACAAGTACGGTGATGCCTATCGTCGCCCGTGTCTTATCTTTTCTCTCTCCTATCTCTTTCCCTCTATCATGTACGACTGAACCTCATCGCCGCCCATGTTTTCTTCTCCTTTCTCTCTCCTCTTTCATGGACTGAAGAACCTCATCGTCGTCTATATTTTCTTCTCCTTTCTCTCTCTTCTGTCATGGACGGTGAAACCCCATTATCATTCATGTTTTCTTCTCATTTCTCTCTCCTCTATCATGAACAGCAGAACCTCATTACTGTCCATATTTTCTTCTCCTTTCTCTCTCCTCTATCATGGACGATGGAACCTCATCATTGTTCATATTTTCTTCTCTTTTCTCTCTCCTCTATCATGGACAGCAGAACCTCATTACCGTCCATGTTTTCTTCTCCTTCTCTTTTCTCTGTCAAGTATGGTTGAACCCTATTATCGTCCATGTTTTCTTCTCCTTTCTCTCTCCTTTGTCATGGAGGGTGGAACCCCATCGCCGTCCATGCTTTTTTTTCTCTTCTTACTCTCTTTCATGGACAGCGGAACCTCATCGTCATCCATGCTCCTGTCTTTCTTCTCTTTCCCCTGTCATGGATGGTGGAACCTCATCGCCATTCATGTATGCTTTCCTTTGTCTCTCCCTTGTCATGGACAGCGGAACCCCATCACCCTCCATGTTTCTCTTCCTTTGTCTCTCTTTCTCTCTCTTCCTTCTCTCTCTTCTTGCTCCCTCTTCTTTCTTCTCTCTCCTTTCTCTTCTCTCACTTCTCTTCTTTTCTTCTTTTGTTCTTCCTCTCTCTTCTCTCCTTTCTTCTCTTCTTTTCTTCCTTCCTCTCTCTTTTCCTTTCTTCTACCTTCTTCTTCTCTTCTCTCTTCTTCTTCTCTCTTCTCCGCTCTCCTATTCTCTTCTCCTCTTCTTGTCCTTCTTATGTCTTCTCTCTTAATCTCTTATCAGTCTCTCTCTCCTCTTCTCGTCTTCTTTTTCTTCTTCTTATGTTTCTTTCTTCTTTATTATCTCTCCTTCTTTTCTCTTCTCTTTTTTTCTCTTTCTCTCTTTCCCTCTCATTTGATTAAGGGAGGCTAAGTCAAGCACTGCCATGGTAGTCTTGTCGTCGAGCAGTATTGTCGTCGTGTTAGTCTGAGTTATCATGTCCATGTTGCTGCCACGATGGCTAGCCATCATACCAGGCTGGTTAGTGTTGGTTCTGTCATTGAGTAGTATTGTCTATGTCAGTCTAAGTTGACGTGCCCATCTTGCTACCCTGTTGGGTCAATCACTTGTTGGTCTAGTTACTATGTCTGTCTAGCCACGTGGTCAAACTCTTCTCTTCCCCTTTCCTCTATTCTATCTCTTTCTTCTCTTTTCATCACCCCAATCTCCATCCTCTTACTCTTTTCTTCTTCTTTTGGATGTGCACGCCTGTGTGCATTCGCTCAGAGACAAGGTGGGGTCGCTTGACTCACTTGTCTTGTAAAATTAACCATGTGTGTGTGATCGCAGAAATAGGAAAGTACATGTCCAGGGAGGCGATCTAAGAGGGCGCCCATGCGAGTCAGCCTGAGTGATTCATAGACCAAGGTGAGGTGTGTCCCACCTCACATTAAATTTTTTCTCTCATCGGCTGGTATATCTATCCTTGTTTCCTAACAAGGTGCCCGAGAGAGTAGTCTCAAGTCTCAGGTTTCCCTGAAACCCAAGATATGTGCTAGCAGGTCATCCCGACCTGGAAAGCGAGATCGAGGCACCTAATCAGTGTTATATGCAAACAAGTATTATATGCAAGTGTTGTGTAAGTATCATGTACAAATGTTATGTGCAAGTGTTATGTACAAGTAATTACTATGAATTTCTTCATGGGAATTCATATTAATGAATTCAAGAATATTTTGAAAATACAACATTATTGTTCCTTGATATCTACTACATTAATATATGGCATGAAATTGACATAATAAAGTCTTTTGAATTTATATGCATGATAGTATGACATAGTGATGTCCCTTATGACTATATGTATAACATAGAATGTTGATGTTTCTTGAGATTACATATTAGACATGCTTCTTATAAGATATGTGTGCATGGCAACATGCTACTGATAAGATATGTGTGCATGGTAACATGCTTCTAATAATATATGTGTGCATGGTAATATGCTTTTGATAAGATATATGTGCATGGCAACATGCTTCTGATAAGATATGTGTGTATGTCAACATGCTTCTTATAAGATATGTGTGCATGATAACATGCTTCTGATAAGATATATGTGCATCGAAACATGCCTCTAATGAGATATTTGTGCCGACTATTGTGATTTTTCCCTAACTCTCTGTGATAGGATGAGAGTTAGGAGTGTGTATGTTTGGGTGGTCGCTCCCCAAAAATCTGTGTGAGGCACTACTCATTGGGTTTGCTAGTGTAGCACTCTCTCACCAAAAGGGCACATGAAATGGTGATGTCTTGCAAGGCCAGTGCCTATCAAAACTCCCAAAGCGTGCTTGGGTTGTGTGCGTGTGTGAGGCACTACGCAACAGATTTACCCATTGGTGGTGCTTCTTCCTATGGGATAGTAGAAGTTCTAACCTTGGACTCTAGGCCTGGCACCCAAGGTTAGTACGTCTATTGCAGAATTCTGTTGTTGTAAATGCCTGTTTGATTATATATGATACTTAATGTTGACCTTGATATGAATCATTTGTATATGGTTTATTATCATGCTTATTTTCTTTGTCTAATAAGGTGTAAAATTATAAACGAATATGAATATATCTAATAGCATGTATTAGAATGCAAGAAATCAATATGTTGAAATTCTGCTTAGTATGCATTCTTTTAGAAAATATTTACACTTTCTAACCAAGATTTGTAAGGATAATGATGCTCACTTACTGAGCAACCAAACTCATCAAGCTATGCTGAAAATTTTCAGAGTAATCAAAGCCGTATTTTTCATGTATACGGCAGGAGTAGTTTGGAAGAAGTTTGAAGTCATGGATAAATTCGCTTTAGTAACTTTTGGACTGTCAAAGTAGTATATATATATATATATATATATATATATAACCTCATGTTATTATAAGTTGTGAAATAGACTTTGTACAAGTCTGAAAGCTTGTGAATGAAAAAATTTATTTTGGACAATATATAGCAAAAATTTAGAATTTGTTTTGTTCCTTAATAATAATCTGACACATCTCAAGAATTTTAGTGTTATAAACTTGAGGTGTGACATAAAGAGATAAATATTAATTAGGTTTAGTTAGGATAAAGCTTACTTGAGATGGTTTAATAAGGGAGACCTGACTTTTGAGGTGGTTTGATAAGGGAGACATGAGTTTGAGAGAGAGAGAGAAAAATTATTTTTGTGAGTTTTTTTATTTATCTATTTTCTTTCTTCTAATATAGTTAAAGGGGAGATGTCCCTTATTCGTAAAGAAAAGAATTGGATTTATTTAAAGGATTTGGTTCTTATGAAAAAATCTTTTGAGGTTGACTCTCTTATTGACCTCAAAAGAGGGTATGTTCTCTTACCCTATATATCATTTTTATTTTAATTATTCCTTCCCTTTATTTGCCCTGCATCAAGTTAACGATGCAAATAAAAATGGGTGCAGTTTGTATAGAGCCTAGGCTCTAAACAATCAAACTAGAGCAGACCTTCAAATAGTGTCAATCAATGTGGTTTCAACACTAGAAATCTTTGTGATAGCCTTAAAATATCTTTCCATCTTTACTTATAAAGTTTAAAGCTTCAAATATAGTGTAGATTGATCGATCAAGGAAAACTTGAAAATCTATGCATTACAAAATAAACTATTTCCAAAACCTGAAATCTTTTTTTTTCTCATGCCCATGTATCTTGATGTCGATATGTTCAATTTGCGGATATTTGGGCATCAAAACAATCTCTTCTAGTGAAATTTTTTAAGTTGGTTCGAATTTGATTTTTTAGAGCCTCGACTCTATATAAACTTTTCCCAATAAAAATTGGGGTTATCAAAATTTTATTTTATTTTTTTAATGGATTAATTTTTAGTTTAGTGAATAGGTTAGTGTGTTAGTTGTTTTGAAGATATAGTTGGTTTTAATATTAGGCCAATGATGAAATTGGTTTTAAATAGATAAATGTTAGTTAGAATTAGTTAGGATAAAGCTTACTTGAGCTAGTTTTATAAAGGAGACATGAGTTTTTAGGATGTTTGACAAGGGAGACATGACTTTGAGATATATATATATATATATTATTTTTGTTATTTATTTATTTTTTCTTCTAAGTGTATTTAAAGTGAGATGTCCCCTCTTTGTAACAAGAGAATTGGATTTGAGTAAAGAATTTGGTTCTTGTGAAAAGATCTTTTGGGGTGGACTCCCTTGCAAACCATGAGAGATGATATATTCTATCGCCTTTTATTATTATTTTTATTTTAATTATTTCTTCCCTCCATTTTTCCCCACATCAATTGGTATCAGAGCCAGGTTATCAAAGATCCATTCACTATATGGAACGTTTGGATCGATTTGAGAAATTGGTAACAATTCGATAGACACATTGAAGACCTTCGCAGATCAATACAATAATATCAGCAAGATCGACTTAGTATATTGCAATAAGAGGAACAAGAATATGAAGAGGTAGATCTTGATACAAAAGACGATGTTAATAACCTAAATGTGCAAAAAATTTTGAGAATCAATTAAGAAGAAGAATATAGGTGTGATTCACTATTCAAAATCAAACACTATGAGTCTCTAGGAGAAATCAAGTTTAAGTTTGAGATTTAAGTATGTTACTTTGAGATAAGCACGAAGTATTTAATGAATCGAGTTATTGAAGAAAAAGCATCAAGACGCATGGTGAGACTACATAACTAATTATTTTATTGGCATCTTCAGGGTGTAAATAAAAATTAGGGTTATCAAAAAATTTATTTTATTTTTTAATGGATTATTTTTTTTCTTAATGAATAGGTTAGTGCGTAAGTTGTTTAGTGTTTAATGAATAGGGTAGTTGTTTTGGGGTTATGGTTGGTTTCAATATTAGGAAAAGGATGAAGTTGATTTTAAAGAGATAAATATTTATTAGGTTTAATTAGGATAAGGCTTACTTGAGATGGTTTGATAAGGGAGATGTGAGTTTTGAGGTAGTTTGATAAGGGAGATGTAAGTTTGAGAGAGAGAGAGAGAGAGAGATTATTTTTGTTTGTTTTATTTATTTATTTATTGTCTTTCGTCTAAGTGTATTTAAAGAGAAGATATCATTTTATTTGTAACAAAGAGAATGGATTTGAGTAAATAATTTAGTTCTTTTGCATTTTGAGGTGGACTCTTTGCAGAATTTGAGAGAGTATATTCTTTTGCCCTTTATTATTAGTTTTATTTTAAATATTTCTTCCCTCCATCTACTGCATCACATACCCATGTGGACCACACTCTTGTCATGATTTACGTTATTTTATAGAAGGAGGCAGGGAGATGCTGCACCTCTTCATGAAAGGGTTACTTTTCCATGAATAGTATGCATCATGCATTCTAATGGTGCCCATTAGGTTACTCCCACAAGAATGAGGGGGGCTTTCTCTCACTATAAAAAGGGAAGGGGTGGAGGTGTCTCTACACATACAGCAACACACAACAAAGGGTGTGAGAGCTCCTCTTGAGTGAGAGGGTGAAAAGAGTGTGCAATCACTCTCCCATTTGAATTATAAGGAGAGACCCAATTCTAAGAGATAAAGAGTTGTGCGTGAGAGTCGAGTTTGTACTGCTCCTCCTCTCGGATTACTGAGAGTAATTGTGAGTTGCCACATCTCTCGGGACTTGTAGTGTGAAACTGATTTTGGTTGCTCTAATAGTTGTTGAACTTGCTTATGCGAGTTGAGCATTCCTCTCAAATTTTGTCCACTAAAACTGATTCTCAATTTTTTTATATTTTCTTCCATTTCGGCCATTGGACCGGGTCTTCTAATATTTTTTCTTTTGCTTGGAACTTAATTAAGTGGATTAAGAGAACTTATTTTAGGTTTTTATGTTGGTTTACTTTACAGTTGTTATTTTTATTTTGTTAGTGATAGGTTTAGTCTTTTATTTTAAATCAATGATGGCTATTTAGGATTAAAAGAGAATAGGTGGACCTCACTTGGGATTTACGGCATGGAACTGATTTCGATTTCTCTAGTAGTTGATGAACTTGCCTATGCGAGTTGATCATTCCTCTCAAAATTTGTCCACTAAAATTGATTCTCAGTTGTTTTATTTTGGTTTCAATTTCGGCTATTGGATGTAGTCTTCCAATATTTTTTGTTTTCTTGGAACTTAATTGAGCGGATTAGGAGAAGTTCTTTTCGGTTTTTATGTTGGTTTACTTTATTGTAGTTGTTATTATTTATTTTGTTAGTAATAGGTTTAGTCTTTTATTTTAAATCATTGATGGCTATCTAGGATTAAATAGAATGGGTGGCTACAATTTGATAGGAGCGTTTTAAGATTTTGAGTTTGCTTATATGCTTGTTATTGAAGGGTTTTGGGTTTCTATTCTACTACTTTTGTTATTTTATTGAGTTTTTGTGAGTCAAGGTGTTGATTTAAGAAGAATCAAAACCCTAATTTGCTTTAGATTTGGAAAATAAATATATAATGGCAATTTGCTTTTTGAATTTTCAAACTTAAAATTTCGTGTAATATTTTTTCTCAAAGTTCGAGAGGAATTTGTGCGAGTACCCTAACACGGCTCTCTGTCTTAAGCAATTACACGTACAGGTCATCGTAAGACTGAGAGTTGCCTTACAGGAAAAAGTTTACATAGAGTCGAGGATGTAAACAATCAAATTAGAGCCCACCTAAATTTTTTACTAAAAAAGATTGTTTTGATGTTCAAATATCTTCAAATTGATCATCTCAACATCAAGATACATGGACATAAGAAAAAATATATATTTCAAGTTTTGGAAATAGTGATCTTGTAACGCATATTTGGACCGTCAAGTTTCAAGATTTTCAAATTTTCATAGATCTGCTCCATCTACACTATTTTTGAAACTTAAAATTTTATAGTTAAAGACTGGACATATATTTAAAGGCTATCACAAAGATTTCCAATATTGAAACCACATTTCTCGACACTATTTGAATATATATTTTAAAGTTATCACAAATATTTTTAGTATTGAAACCACATTTCTGGATACTATTTGCAGGTGTGGTTTACTATGATTGTTTAGAGCCTCGGCTCCATACAAACCGTATCTTTTTATATGGTTCCAAATTTTAGAATTTTGATTATATGCAAAACAGGGAAAAATAAATTATGTATTTATAAGGGTGCCATTTGTATAGAGCCTAGGCTCTAAACAATCAAAGTAGAGCCTACCTTCAAATAGTGTCGAGAAATGTAATGTCAATATTGGAAATCTTTGTGATAGCTTTAAAATATATTTTTATATTAATTTATAAAGTTTAAAGTTTAAAAAATAGTGTAGATCGACATATCTATGAAAACTTGAAAATCTTAAAAATTAACAATCTAAAAATGCATCACAAAATACATTATTTCCAAAACTTGCGATCTAGTTTTTTTCTCATGTCCATGCGTCTTGATGTCAAGATGGTCAATTTGAAGATATCTTAGCAACAAAACGAGTTCTTATAGTGAAATTGTTAGGTGGGCTCAAATTTGATTGTTTAAAGCCTCAGCTCTATATAAACTTATCCTGTGATTATAATCTATGTTAAGTGAAAAAACAACAGCTTAATATTTTTAAAAAAATGTTTTTCTGTTTTTTTTTATAAATTTTGAAACCAAATATATCAGTCTACGACCCAATATTTGCAATGAATATAAAAGTTGTTTCTTTTCTGTTTTTTTTTAAATTTTGAAACCAGATATATTAGATTATATGTTCTAAGAATATCCTAGTATTTGAACATGCTGCCCAATCCTAGTTAGATTATTATTGGCCAGTTCCTGAACCATTAGTGTATATGTCCAATGCGGTCGCAAATCATTTACTTTCAGTACAAAAAGTCACCATTAACCCTAACCATCAAATGTAGAATCATATAACTAGGGCGTAGCATTGCCTACATTTGAATTAGTTCAAGAAAACAATTGCCATGCTTATGTGTAGAGAGATAACAACATATTTTACTTCACTTATTGTTTGTCACTATCGCCTCCCTTTCCATCTTCCCACATAGGGAGATAATGGGACGGAGGATCTGTTTGCAAAGGGAAGCTCCTTTCTAGAAATTAATGTGAGATAGAATATCTCTTCTTCTTTTCTTATTAAAATTTTTATTTCAATAGTTATGATCAATTTTTTAAGGACCTAATATTGAGAGTGTCCAATTTTTTAAGGAAAATGGTTTCATGAGGGTTGGAACGCATTTCTACATATGCGTCTACACCTAACTTAAAGATGGACAAAAAATCACTATAATTTCTTAAAAATATAGTTCCTTAATTATTTTTTTATAATAATGGTAATTACATTATGGTTTTTTATTATTATATAAAAAAATATAGAAATACTGAAAACATGTTTCATTATTTTATATAACAAGTTAATATAAATTAAAATTATATTAAATTTTTATTGCTCTACAAAATAAATTGTTATAATAATAACAAATTAACAATAAATTATTTGTTAATATTTGTAAAATTTATAGCATATTTATTTAAATTTAAAATCTATACTAAATATAAAAACAACATAATCTACACAACAATAATAATTTATGAAAAATAGTTTCATGTGGCCTGGGCCGCATTTCTACATATGAGGTCCAAAAGTATAAAGAATCTATCTTAAAGATAGATGCAAATACGTGGTCTGTCTAAAAACAACTGAAACTGATGGTCCAAATGTTCTCTTAATAGAATTATTATTTATAGTTTTAAAAAAATATTTATCTTTGTCATATTCATGATCTCCATGTTACAGATTGTATATCCTTAAAAATTAACTCCAAAACTCCATCACAAAAATAAATTTATTTTGGGGCCCGCATTTTACATTTGTGGGCTTGCCAACATGCTAACCACATCCATAATTTATAACATAGCAATTTAATATATTTAAATTATGTGATGTTTTAATATATTTATCAAAAATATTTCAATATAGCAATAAAAATTTTAACATAACTATAGTAAATAAGGTAACAATATTTACATAATTATATTCATTTGACATAATAATATTAATGTAATTTTGATTTGATCATATTCACATAAATAAAATTTTATAGTAGAAGACCAACTATATTGCATTTTAAATTATTTGGATTGATTTTAAATACATAATCATATTTATTAATAATATTATTAATCCTTAAAAATATATAAGTGTGGGATATGGTGTGCACTTTTTTAGTGCAAACTACCTTTTATTTTAAAACACCTGGTACTGATTTTGAACTTGGCGTGAGCAATAAATAAGCATTTCTTACAATGTCGCTCCAAGTACAATATTATTGAACTTAGTGCGAGGGAAGAAAAAAGTCCGACATCGGGGAAGCTAGGAAAAATGCTTCATAAAAGCCAAGCATGGTCGCTTTAGCCACGCATGCTACAGCAAATTGCAAAATGCTTTGATTGGGCCGCCACATGGCATGCGGTTGATTTCCAAAAGAAAGTGGACCGTTCCCAATATTTGAAAGAAAATTTATTATGTAATTTTCCAAAAAAACGGACCGTCTTCAATATTAGATAAAAATAGGTATTACATAGTTTTCAAGAAAACGTTTAACGCAATTTTCAAAAAACAAAAAGGTTATTGTCAAAATTCGCCAATATAAGAACTGATTTGAAGACGTCAAAACCGGCGTACACTGGCGACTTGATCGATCCGTGACATTATATAAATGACTTACCAATACCTCCGGATCCTGTTCTATTAACAGATCGGACATAACTCTTGACGATACACTACCTAGATTCGAACGGTGTTTTTAAAACATTGGTTTAAAACCTGTAAGTGACGGTTACGAAGCCGCTGGTGACATCTCATCCATCACTTTATGTAACCGTAAAAGCTGAACCTCCGCTTTAAAGAAAAATGAGAGTTGGTGGAAACAGTCGCCTGGAGAGCTAAGTGATAATTTTGGTCATTGGGGTATCATAGGGTATTTTATTCGGCTATTAACTCACTTGTCTTCTAAACTAATAATTCATCATGTTATTATTACGTCTTCGATATCTTTACATATCTTTTTATTTATTATGAAATAAATTTATGAAATTGATAAATATGAAATCAGATTGCACCTTGTAATAAGTATTAAATACATCAAAGATTTTAGGGAAAATAACGCATATATCCATCAGAAATATATCAAAGTTTCCATTATTATTCATATATTCGTTTTTTCAACTTAGAATTTCTTTTAAAAAAATACGAAACTGCCCATTTTTTGATATTTCAAAAACTGAAATTTTTGAAATTTTTGGTTTCTCAGAAACCAAAATTTTTAAAATTTATGGTTTTTCAAAAACCGAAACTTAAGAATTTTTGGATTTTGAAAATTCGAATATTTAAAGTATAAGCGTAACTTCTTATTAATAAGCCACAGGTTGGTGTGTTAGTTAGTGCTTCCTACATAGTTGATCTTTATACAAGAGGTCTTGGCCTCCATTCTAATGGGGGCCCAAATTCTTTTTTAAAAAAAAATGATGATGCTTTTAACTTTAATTATTCTAATACCTGGAATCTAAATTAGATATGCTAGAATGTCTCTTTGGTTAGTATGACTATATAATGATAACTTCTCTTGTAAAGAGGCCTACTATGTAGGAAGCACTACCACACGCCAACCCACAACTTATTAATAAGAAGTTGTCCTTATACTATACAATATTTAGATTTTCAAAAACTGAAAATTCTTAATTTTTGGTTTTTTAAAAAATCGAAAAATTTTAAGATTTTGATTTTTGAAAAACCAAAAATAGAGAGTTCTCTCTTTTAAAAAAAATTGTTACGAAGTTGAAAAAACAGATATATGAGATAATAACAAAAACTTTGAGATAGTTTCTTAATTACGGTAAATATAAAAGATATATATGTTATTTTCAAGATTTTAAGTTGATTACTAATTTTAATGTTTGCTTTAACGTACATATCCATTATCTATTATTTGGAAATCGCTCCTCGTTTACCATATTTTTAAATTTTTCAAAGCAATTCTTATGTGAATTGTCTCTTCTTTTCAAATTCAAATAGCTAATTTTGCTTCCAGATTACTCGGTTGATGGCTGCTGCTTTAATTAGCAGTGCAGCATAACAAATGCCATATATGATTAGCATCTAAGGTCCTACGCACATAACAAATTGTGCATCATCAAATTGTTAAAATCCTTCGCACATAACAAATTGCTTTGTGCCATAACAAATTGTTAAAGTCCTTTGTGCTAGGAAATATCATCCAATTGTTTAAGTCCTACGCACATGACAAATGCCAAGATAACTATATGACTAGCATCTAAGGGCTCTTCCAAATTACGTAGCCCAACCTTTACATCTTGGTTTTTCTTTTGGTTTTTAGGTAATTCAGTGGAGCTGATAGGTCCCTACCCGTTTTTAATCAGTTAGTAGTTATTGAAGTTGTCATAGGGAATGAAAGCCACAATGTGTATATGAAACATAGGGAGTGCTATTACCGTAACCGTGGGAAAGAAAGTCACAACATGTAATTAAAGTATAAAGAGTTCTATCACCACGACCTCAGCGCCTTTTCTACCTCTTGTTTTTTCCTCCTAAACCTAAATAATATAAAGAATACGTAAAAAGGAAAAAAGAAAAATAATAGATACTCCTTAATTTCAACTTTCTATACATCTTATCTCTCAATACTTTTTGTATTGTACCTTAAACTTTTACCATAATTATTCTTGTATATATCCCCCAGTCAAATATTCAAACCATTTTTTGATTAAAATGCCTTTTTTTTTTCTCTCTCTTCCCTTTTCAACGTATTATTTTATATTTTCTATCTCAAACTCTCTATATTTACCCACATAAACAAACTTTTTGTCTCTCTCTATACTTACCCAAAAGCTAACACAAACTCTCTCTCATCAATATTCTCTCTCTCTACTTACCCAACCAAAACAACTATCTCCCTCATCTATA
Source organism: Amborella trichopoda (assembly GCF_000471905.2). Next base: position 1,930,200 of record NW_006499819.1, on the reverse strand, counting down.
TTCTCTCTCTAGTTTGTTGTGTAGCATAGTTTGTATTGGACCGAAAATTTACTTTACAGTCTAGCACATTTTGTGTCGGACCGCATTTTTTAACTATAAAACTTCTGGAAAGCTATCGGTCCAGCACACTTTGTGTCGAACCAAATTTTTTTTTTGCGAACTAACACATTTTGTGCCGGACCGCAGTTCTTAGCCATAAAACTTCTGGAACCCAAAATATTTTTTTGCAGTCTAACACATTTTGTGCTAGACCGTAAAAAAAAATTTCAGTCTAGGACAAAGTGTGTCGGACCTGTGACATTCTAGAAGTTTTATGGCTAAAAAATATAGTTCCGCACATTTTGTGTTGGAGCGAATTTTTTTTGCGGTCAGGCACCAATTGTGTCGGACTGTATTTTCAAGCCTTGTATCATTTGGTGTAAAGAGAATGGGAGTGACGGTGGGTAGAGAAAAAGAGAGAATGGATAGAGAGAGAAAGAGAGAATGTGAGAGATTGGGAAGGTAAAGAGAGAGAATGAGAGAGATGGTAGAGAGAGAGAGAGAAATTGCATTTTGAGACAAATTGGTAGCATATGACAAATCTTTCTAAAAGGTGAGGAAAGAGAACAAATGGCATTTTGAATATAAAATTTAAATATTGACTATTTGACTAAGGGGTAGACATGAGAAAAAATAATATTGGAAAGGGTATAATATAAAAAATAATGGGGGTTGGATGCGTGGGAAGTTGAAATTAAGGGGTGTTTATAATTTGAGTAATGATCTTATGAGCCCCTCATACATACGGGCCGCATAGGACCCCATCTTGTTACTGTCCGATCTCATCTCGAGGAAAGATGTAGTGCCACGTCCTCAGTAAAGTGGTAAAAATCAACCCATTGAAACCGTTAAGAAAAAAAAAAAACCTATCTAGTCTCACACTCGGCAATTGGATAAAGGGGAGCTCTCTGATCTCATGAACCTTCTCTCTTTCCTCTCTCTAGTGGATCAATTTGCGGAGGGTCCTCATTTTCTTTCATTATCCAATACAAAAACAACGATTACTCCTAAAATAAATGAATAAAATTTAAACGAGGTGACAAAATAATAGGAAGAGAGAGAAAATATACTCGGATAAAATCACAAATAAAGTGGGTTGATCACAGAGAAAAAAGATGGTGGAGGTATTAGAGAGAAGAAAATCATAGAGACGGTAGATCTTAAAAGAAGAAATAGAAAGAAGGGGGAAAAGAAGTGAGAAAGCCCGGTCTACATTTTTTCTTTCAGGACCCTAAAAAAAATTTGGGCTCTCTCTAGTTTTTGGAGCCATGATTCCGAGTCTTTGAGTTTTTTCGTCTTACTTCTGTTTTTGTCTTATCACTCCAATTGTTCTTATTTTATTTAACATTTTTAATCTCTTCTCCTCTTCTTATGCTCTTTAAACTCGAGGAAATTTCAATCACTATACGTTCACCTTTTCCTCTGATTCCTATCACCAAAGTGTATTTTCCGGTGGTATTTATAACTACCAGTCTTTTTGTGGTGTCCCACTTAGTTTTTTGGTTGTTAATGGTGGTTTCTTATACTTGCCTAAGTTGACGTCGAAAAGGAAGAGAGAGAAAGTTTTCGGGGTTTGGAAGAAGAGAAGCTTGGGCCAAAACCAGAGACATTGTGCTTATAGTGGATCCTCCTGATGACTACTAGGCCATAAATTGTCGATCTCTGATTTCAAATATAGCAGTTTTTGTGGAGCAAAGTGTAGTTTTCAAGACCCAGTAACAGCAAACCCTGTAACTAATGAAAGCTAGTCCTCCATTTTTAGTGAGAGAAATAACCAGCTGTAGTGAGAGACAACGAAGCGAACTTTTCTTCTTTCAAAATAGAACTCATTGATTCTAAAGAAAGAAACAACAAGCTCAAAAAGGGAAACACAAAAGAGAGAGGAGAGAGAAACTGCTCCACGCACTTTTCTAGTGAGAGAAACAAGAAGCTCAAAATGAAACACTCGTCCAATCCTTCATCGAATCTCCAGAAACCAAGTACGAGGAGCTCTCAATAAATGTAAAGTAACAAAAATAAAATATTAATTTCCTAACCTTTACCATTTGACACGCTTGAGTTGAACCTTTTTATCATAGACTTGGCACCACACGTTTTTTTGAGATTAAAGAAGTTGGGACAGCATCAGAGTGGGGTCCTATGCAATCGGCATGTGGGAGGGGCTCACAGGATTTTTATTCTTATAATTTTGAAAAAATTATAATAAACTCTCAAGACTACATTTTCTATGCAGTTTACTCCTAACCTATTTTTTTTTTACTTTTTTCTCCAAAATACACTTTTTATGTAAATCCCCAAACTACATTTTAAAAAAAAAAAAAGCCTAAGTGCTAGTTTGGATATACCCAAAATTGTAATATTTTTGGATTGCAATCCAAAAATCTTGTGAAATAGATTTGAACCCTTTGAACAACAGCAAGATTTTACGAGATTTTTCGATTGAAATAGAAAATACTATCAAGGCAAAATTTACTATTAAAAAAAAAGGAAAAATTGCAAACCACCCCCCCTCCCTAATGGACTTTTATTACCCCTTACCCAACTTTTCCTAACAAATACCCCCATACAAAAGTTAAATTTTTTGGACAAAAATACCCTTTCCTCACATAACAAATTATTTTTATTAGAGAGGTCGGTCCGGTGATTATTTTTGTTGGAATGGCCGATACGCGGTTTCATGGTGGCTGTCCGGCGATTATTTTTTGCTGGAATCGGCCTTCCGATGTTTTGAAGTTGCGGTTCAGCATTTTGAAGGGGTTGTCCGGCGTTTTGATATGGTGGTCCGACATTTTGAAGGGGTAGTCGGGCGTTTTGAGGTAGCGGTCCAACGTTATGAAGTGAGCAATTCGTAGTGCGGTCCGGAGTTTCCTTATATTGGGATCTGAAAATGATTTGTTATTTGAGGGAGGGTATTTTCATCAAAAAAAATTAACTTTTTGTATAGGGGGTATTTCCTAGGAAACATGATTTTTTGTGGAAGTTGTTAGGAAAAGTTGGGTGGGAGGTAAAATGCGTAAAAAATCCATTTTTGGGGGGTTTTTGCAATTTTCCCTAAAATAAAAAATCAAGTCGGACTTGAATTTTTTTTTATGAAAGTGCAGTTTTTACACCCCGTGTAAACCCCACTTTGTGATCCAACAACCTACACCGTGAAACCTCATAAACCCCAAATCTACTATCTCTCTCTAAACTACTTCAACATGAAATCTACTCTCTCTAAACTACTGCTAGTGAGAGAGCTCCTCTTTCTCTCTCCAAAACCAGTTATTGAGCTCCTCTTTATCTCTAGAACCAGTCTCTTGAGAGCTCCTCTTTCTCTCTCTAGAACTCACATGAGTGCTCCTCTTTCTCTCTCTAGAACGAGTGTCTTGAGAGATCCTCTTTCTCTCTCTAATGGTGTCAAAAATATTACATTGCGGCCTGACACATGAATGGGAGAAACATGCTAGTGTTTCCAGGTATCTTGTGTCGATGTCTGAGAGGGTTTTTAGGGCAGAGTCCTGAGAAGAATCGAAGCTTGAGAGCTTCACAATTTTACAATTGAAGCATTATAAAAAGATTGTTTTGAGCTTCGATGTAGCCATCCATGGTGGGAGTTCAAAGCTTGCAAAACTATTTCTAAGATCATCTGGAGATTCTTCCAAAAACAATTGTTTTCGGAAAGCATCATGTTTTTACAAAAACAATCCCATATTTTGGAAAGCTCTTTTTTGCAAAAACAGTGGAGATCATCTGGAACTTGGAAAAAGATTTCCAAAAACAATCCCAAATTTACTCACTCTCTCATTATCATTTTCTACCTGTAAATTATATTTTGTAGAAGGATTGTTTACCACTAAGCTTGTGCCTCCTCTTCATGTAAATCCCCTTCTTGTTGAGGGAGAGAAACACATAGTGTCCACTGAGCTTGCGCCTCAACTACTTGTAAATCCCCTTCTTGTTGAGGGAGAGAATCGTAGAGAGAAAAATATGTTGGGTGAGTGTGGCCATTAAAGGCCTTATGAGTACCTGTAAAATGAAATGATATAGTGGAACATGAACTCAGTAAGAGTGTGGTCTCTCGTGGACCATACTAACCAAATGATGTTTGCTAATACCATATTGAGCTTGATGAGCTAGGCCAGTCGGTTGGGAAAAACTTGTGTTACCTGGGCATAGAAAAATATCCTATAAGGGTTTTAATAGATCATCCCTTGATGAGGTTGGAGTATGTCTGAATGAGTGAGCCGATGGACTGTGTGACCCTTGTGTGTAATGGTAGCCTTTAGAGATGGGGGCCAAGGCCTCATTTATGAGCCATCACATGGCGTGCATAATGATAGTCATTTCGGGAAACCGATCCACCTTTTAGGGTGAAGCTTATGCATGTGTGAGATACCCCTATGCGTCATAGAAGTGTGGTCGCATCAGGTTTAGGTGACCTTGATACGTCTCTAGGGGAGAACCTGAAATCCACAAACTGCTATTACAACCCTTGGCTCATTGGCCAGACTTTAGTGACCCACTAATGAGCCCCTGTATGGACTGTGGGTCATAAGAAACATTAGGTCGGTTTGATAAAGCAAGTGTGGACTGTAGTCCATACTTGAAGATGGCGTGCCCCAACGTTTATTTATTTAATTCATAGACCATATGAATCATTTTCCCATCTAATGAATTTATTATATTTGTTTTAATGATATATGATTTTTAGAATTATTATTTTAATTTTTCTAGATCTTTGGATATTTTATTTATCAAATTTGGATTTTTAAAAACACAACTATCGACTCTAAATTAATTTAAATATTCAAATTTGATTTTATGGATTTCTAAAAATCATATAATTAATTTCAATAATTTTAATATTGCATGGGAGACCCAATATATTAATGGGCCCACCATTTCATGTGGGTGGGGCCTATGAAGTACCATCTAGGGTGGCACACCCCACCCTAATGAAACTTTCCTTGTGTTAGTTCAAGCTTTGGCTTGAAGAGAAAGCTTTGAATTGTTTTGAAAAGATTTTGCCTTGAGGAAGCTTTCAAAGGATTTTTGGAAAGCATGAGAAGACTTGTGCATAATTTTGGTAAGCATTATATTATGAACGAAATTATTTTATCTAATTTTTATTGATGGGAAATAGTTTAGGAATGAGAGATAAAGGTTCTAACACCTTCCATAATGTTGATGGCCCCTTCTATGGAATTGATGACTAAAATATCTCACGCCACAAGTCACCCAAGATCAATGGTTCATATTCAATCTCTTAAGAAGAGGCAAGCCAAGGAAAACCCTAATCTTGTTCAAAGCCTATAAAAAGGGATTGTCTCTACCCAAAATCTTTACACTTTATCTCTTACACTTAATTCTCATATCTCTCTCATATCCCACAAAGGGGCATTCCACACTTAGAATTCCTCTCTTTAACTTAAGAAAGTTTCTCTCTCTCTCTCAAGAGACCCAAAGGGGTACACCGTAGTCTCTTATCTTTGATATCTCTCTCATGATGGTTCTCTCAACCCTCTCATGATCTCTCATCTCTCATTGGGATTTTAGACTATAGAGTTGTAGTAGAAAAGATAAGTATTTCTCTAAAACAAAATTGCTAAGGGGATTCACTTAAGGGTTTGAGATTTAGGATAAAGGAGTTCATAGTTCCATTAGAGGGCTTGGCCTAAACTTGCTTTCCTGGTTGAGATTGAAGGTTAATCGTTGATCCCGAGCCATCGGATGGTGGTGACTTGGTGTGAGGTGTAATAAGCCCGATTGAAGTAATCTCCGACACTCTTTTTTTGTTTTTTTGTTATATTTAATTATAATGTCTTTATATTCTCAAGCATAAGAATTGTGGATATTTTATTTATTTAAAGAAAATCGGTATAATGACATCAAAGTTTTTAAAATATTGAATTTTTTAGTTTTATTTTCTTTGAAGCAAGGCTTATTGTAATAAGACTACTTGTAAGTGATTATTTCCAAGAAAAGAAAAATAAAAGAAAAGGGGTGAAAAGAAGAAAAATAAAAAAAATGTATCCCCTGATAAGATCGCATTAGTCTTTATTTCATTGGCATCAGAGCTATTGATACTTGATGTCATTAATTCTCTTTATTGAGTTTAGATCAAGCTTGAAAATGAGATATAAGAAAGCCAATGACCTTTGTGGTCACGTAAAACACCAATGATTAAGATTTATTAGAATATTCAAATACCAAAAAATGCACTCTGTAGAAAAGGTATTCTAGGCTATTTTGGAGAAGCGATATAAAGAAGACAATGATTTATTTTTCCATTGAATAGTTCAGTGATATTGTTTACATTTGAGAGTATAATCTATCTACAAAATTTCAGTAGGAGATCCTTAAGGAATTAAGAGTTACAGACTCCTCAATAAAGGGTGTCAATTCTAACCCTGCAAAATCTACGAACTGTTCATTGACTTTTTAAATTTTTCCCACCAACCATATGACTTTATTTATAGCTAAAATTTTGTTGTAATTCATAAAATTGAGTCTACATTAAAAAAAAAAAATTTCATCAAGAAATTCCTTGTGGTTTGAAAGATATGGTCTATTTATTGAAGGGTGCGCAAGTACTGTTTTCTATAATAAAAAATATTTCAATAACTTGAAAGTCATGATTTTATTTTCATTCTTAACAGAATGTTTTATAGTCCACACGAAGTTTTTAAACTTCCATTCTGAATCTATTTTCTAATTAAAATTATTTGAGAGAGAAATATCTATAGGAAGATAGGAATAAAACTTTTGGATTAAAGAGAGGTTATCCTGAATTATCTGTAATTTGGTATGTTCTTCATTAAGATATGAACAAATATATTTATCAAGCTTACTTAACAGAGTGATATGAGGCTTGTGAAAACCTATGCGTTACCATTATGTATCTACTTTTAAACAAAATTGATTTGAAAGTGAAACTCCATGATAGTAGAGAGAAAAGACAACTTTACTAGATAGTGTTCATCTTGAAATTCTGCAGTATGATTATTTTGTGACGTGAATGTCACTTATTTATTTCTCTGAAGAAAAATATTATTTGGGATTCACACTATGATATTATGATTTGCTTTTGAGTCTAGTTTTTAACAAAAAATATTTCAGGAAGAAATTCTTTGAAGATTGAGATAAACAAATTTTTTATTGAGAGGTGCTCAATCTGATTTTCTACTGAGAAAATTGCATTGTGTGACGTAAATGTCACTAAAATGAAGACTCACTAAATAGTATGATTTAGGGATGAAACTGAGCATTATTTTATATTTTTTAATCTATTTGTATAATCAAAAGGATTAGAAGATAAACTCGTTATGAGTTGAGAGATATCATATTTTTATCATGAGATGCTCAAGTTTTATTATGCAGTAAATTAAAAGATGCGGCTTGATAAGGCACAGCTTTGGATTCCTAATTATGGATACCTTTTTAGGGTTCATTTAAAAAGGTTTTATAGTGTTCCATGAGTATGGTTTATTATAGTAAAACTTCAGAGAGATGTAATACAGAGTTGGCCAGATATGACAATCTATATGAAGAGTTTTTTATCTAGGAATAGCAGAAAGAAGAAGAAACACAATACTTATAAAAACATATTGTTTTCTTCAAAATGAAGGGATACATAAAGAGACTTGGTGGTAGAAAAAAAATGCTAAAGATCAATGAGAGAATCAAATTTGTGATATTTGAAATGATGGGTTGAAGAAGAGAATTTCTTCACGGTATGAGACAAGGAGAATCCAAGTGTCGAAGAGATGGACACTTTGTGACATGTGAAATCGATGACCATATATTCTCTATTAGTTGCATGCTCTTCTAATATCACGAAAGCTTGTCAAACAAATAAAAGCAATGAATCAAGAAAGCCCAGGTACCACACTATATGGTTTTGAGGTATGAAATCTATCCCACATTACATGGTAAAGTCATATAGAGATAGATGATTAAATGCCTTTTTAATTTTATATTTAATATGCTTTGGTTATATTTTGGCTAATTGTTTTATGAAAATATATGAAGTGTAGGGACATTAAGTGATGGGTACTAACAAATTTGAAAAAGCTGATTTATGAATACTCTGTGTTTTAGTGACTCATTGTGCTAAAGTATGAACTACTTAAGGTAGTAATACATATGGAGATGTGATTTGATAAAGGGTTTTGAGCCCTAAGGATGAAACACGAGAGATGGGTGTGGCTCATTCAAATATGTAAGCACGAAGTAAGTGTTCTGATATAACTCTGTCTTAGTGACCATCCTCCCAATAATGTCTATAATATGATGTGTTGCATGTGATGATGATTTGTTGATAAATTCTCCATTTTTTCCAAAAAGGAAGTATTTTGTCAAGGCTTTATTCACCATCCTTTAGCAATACTTTATTTTGGATAAAATTATAAAATGGTATATATGATTTTTTTTTGTGGATATGAACTTGACTTGGTAGGAAATTAAAGGTGAATATGGTAAAATGATTTATGAAGGCTAAGCATGTATTTTAAAATTAAATTGGTTAGTTTGAGAAAAACCTAAGTCTATGAATATGGTTTTGAGCAAACCACATAGTCTTGCAGGTTTTACTAAGTCTTTATGAAAATCATTTTAAACCGTCATACTATTAGTTAACTATTGCTTGTGAATACAAATATATATACCAGGTCAATATTTTTTTTTATTAAAGAGAAAAACATTGTGTCTTGAAGGTATTTATAAATATGGAAGAAAAACTGTCATGCACTGGTTTTAAATACCAATATGCCTTGACCCATGTTTCTAGTTATTTAGAATCCTTGATTACCTAAGACCTTGAATCATAAGAAATGTTATATGAAGGCCATCTTGCTAGGCTTCCTTGACACATGTTGTGTGGATTAGATAACTTGGTTTACATGGATTTACTACCAAGATGACTAGTATGGTTGAACATTTGTGGTTCATGAAGGTTTTGCATATTGTGAAACTAACGGGTATTGAATTACTTATTCCATAAGAATATTAAAGAATGTATATGTTATATGTGCAATAATTGAGTGGGAGCTGCTACAGTCTCACGTTTCTTTTGGCTGTTTGGATATTAAAATATACAAATGCAAGCTATCTCACTGATCCAAAAGATGTGGAGTCTACATCTAGATATGTGTTCATGCTTGGAGAGGGTACAGTTTCTTGAAAATCAAAGAAACAAGGTGTGGTGGAATTATCCACCATGGAGGTAGAGTACATGGCGTGCTGTTTGGAGTCCAAGGAGGCTGCATGGATTAAGAAATTACTTAATCTACTTGATTTCACCTAGTAAATTATGAGGCAGTAATGATTTTCTTTGACAACATGACGGTGATATGCATGTCAAAGGCGTCACGATTCCATAAAAACTCCAACCATATAAAACCATGTTTCTATCATCTGAGGAATGAGGTGAGATTGAGAAAGATCCATATAAACTAAGTATTCCAGTGGGATCACCTGCTAATATATGACAGGCCGGCTGGAACAACAGACTATAATGTTGTTCACCCATGGAACCCAGATGTATGGTGCTGGTTGTATGGCTACAAATGAGAGCAGCTTGTTTGAAGAACTCATTTGAGCCCATGAACATACGACCCCATACGATGAGGGTACATAATGATCTTCAGTGACAATAGGTCCATGATTTGCGATACGAAATGAAAGATGGATTACAACTACTTTTGGGATGAGATCCAAGTAATAAAGAGAAAAATGCGTTGCTTTTATAAGTCCTTTTGGGAATAGGTTGATGCCAAAAGACATGATTAATGTATTGAGAGAGAATAAGTAATTGGGAGAGAGAGATGGTGATGAGAGAAAGTGAGGAAGAGAGAATGTAAAGCCTTCAAAGGCCAAGTGGGAGATGTTGGGTGAGTGTGGTCATTAAATGCCTTATAAGTGCTTGTAAAATGAAATGATATAATGAAACATAAACTCAGTGAGATTATGGCCCCTCGTGGACTACACTAAGCAAACGATGTTTGCTGATACCAGAATGAGCTTGACGAGTTAGTCCAATCGATTGGGAAAAACTTGTGTTACTTGAGCATAGAAAACTATCTGATATTGGTTCTAATAGGTCATCTATTGATGAAGTCGGAGTATTCTCGGATAAGTGAACCGAGGGACTGTGTGACCCTTGTGTGTGATGGTGGCCTTCAGAGACGAGGCCCAAAGCTTCATTTGTGAGCCATCACACGACATGCATGATGATAGTTGTTTTCGAAAAGCGAACCACATTTTAGAGTGAAGCTTATGCTTGCGCGAGAGATACCTCTATGCACCATAGGAGCTGTCATCCCATCAGGTCTAAGTGACCTTGGTACATTTATAAGTGACCCCTTGGCTCATTGGCCAAACTTTGGTAACCCACTAATGAGCTCCTACATGGACTATGAGTCATGGGAAACACTAGGTCGGTTTGATAAAGCAAGTTTGAACCATAGCCCACAGTTGAAGGCGGAGTGTCCTAGCATTTATTTATTTAATTCTTAGACTATATGGATCATTTTCCCATCTAATGAATTTATTATGTTTGTTTTAAGGATATTTGATTTTTAGAATTATTATTTGAATTTTTTTAGATATTTGGATATTTTATTTATCAAAATTGAATATATAAAAACAAAGATATTGAATTTAGATGGATTTAGTAGTCAAATTTGATTTTATGGATTTCTAAAAATAATATAATTAATTTTAATAATTTCCCATCTAATGGGACCCATGAAGTACCACCTAGGGTGGCATACCCCACCCTAATGAAACTTTCATTATGTTAGTTCAAGCTTTGGCTTGAAGAGAAAGCTTTGAAGTGTTTTGGAAAGATTTTGTCTTGAGGAAGCTTTCAAAGGAGTTTTAGAAAGCATGAGAAGGCTTGTGCATAATTTTGATAAGCATTATTGGTTAGATGCCTCGATCTAGGTTCGAGATGGACCAGGGACCTGAGATCGCTCTCTCGTAAACCCAGTAAGGAGAACATAAGCAGGAATACCAACTAGTGAGTGAGAAATTGGGTCATGAGGAGGGACATACCTCACGTGGGTCCGTGACACACTCGGGCTAACTAGCATGGGTGCCCTCTTAGATCACGTGGAATGCCCCCTTGGCCTGTGGCCAGTTCAGAATCATCTCCCTTGACCTGGTTCTTCTTACTTGCAAACACACACACATTAGAATACAGACAGGTGGGTCTGAGGACCCCACCTTGTCATAGAGTGAGCGCATACATGCATGTGTACTCAAAGAAAAATGGAAGACTTAACATAATCGAGTTCGTGTCAATTCGACAGCCTTATGGCGTCTACTTGACACGGGACTCTAAGTGCACATTTTACAGAAAAGAAAAAGGGAAAAGGGATTAGATGGAAAAGAGACATTAGAGAGAAAAGAATTGTAGAGAGGAGAGAAAGAAAGAGAAGAGGATAGGGAGAGAAAAAGAGACGAAGGCTGGTTTGACTTTCACCCAGCTCTTTCGAGAAAGAAGAAAAAAATGAGAGAAAGAAAAGAGAGGCGAAGACTGGTTTGACTCTCACCTAGCTCTTTAGAGAAACAAGAAAAAGAGAGATGAAGACTGGTCTATTTTTCACCCAGATCCTTCATAGAAAGAGGAAAAAGAGAAAAGAAGGCTCGTCTGTTTTTCACCCAGATCCTTCATAGAAAGAGGAAAAAGAGAAAAGAAGGCTGGTCTGTTTTTCACCCAGATCCTTCAAAGAAAGAGGAAAAAGAGAGACAAAGGCTGGTCTGTTTTATATCCCAGATCCTTCAGAGATGAAGAAAGAAAAGTATTTTCTTTAAAGAGAGGAAGAAGAAAAGGGATGAGAGAGGGTTAAGGTTAGTTTAGCTCTCGCTAAACCTTCCAAAGGGAGAAGAGATGAAAAAGAATGAGAGAAGAGAAGAGAAGAAAAGAGAGAAGAGAAGTGAAAGAGAGAGAAGAAGTTTGACTAGGCGGTTAGACTAGCACAGTGGCAAGACTGGCGCGGCGGCTGGTCTAGCGCAACAGCTAGACGGGCATGGTGATTAGACCGGCATGACGGCTAGACTGCTCGATGACAAGACTGGCTAATCTGACACAACAACAAGATAGGCATAGTAACTAGACCATCATGATAGCTAGACTGCTTGGCTGCAAGACTGGCATGGCAGCATAAGGCTTAACTTGCCCTCTGGTCAAGCAAGCAAATAAGAGAGAGGAGAAAGGAGAAAGAGGTTGTGCTTGGCAGTATGCACTTCCATGCAAGATGGAGAAGAAAGAGAGAGAAGGAAGTCTTACACCCGGCGGTGTGTGCTGCCGTGCAGGATAAGCAGGGGGAGAGAAGAGAGGTAAGAGATAGAGAAGAAAGGTCACGCTCGACGGTGTTCACGGTCGTGCGAAACAAAGAGAAGAGAGAAGAGAGAAGAGACAAGAGAGAAGAGAGAGAAGGTCATGCTTGGTAGTGTGCACTGCTGTGCATAACAAAAGAAAGAGGGAAGAGAGAGAAGGTCATGCTCAATAGTGTGCACTGCCATGCACGACAAAAGAAAGAGAGAAGAGGGAAGAGAGAGAAAGTCACGCTCGGTAGTATGCGCTACAGTGTGGGACAGAAGAAAGATACGAGAGAGAGAAAGGAAAGAAGAAGAAAGAGAAAGGAAAGAAGAAGAGGTAGAAGAGAAAGAAGAAGAGAGAGAAGAAGAGAGGAGAAAGAAAGTTACCTGTAAATCCCAAAAGTACTCGCTCAGACCTTACCTCTCTCTCTCTCTAAACCGTGACCCAAAAACTCAAGCAAAAGATTAATTTTTAATTAATGAAAAGGGGGTGGTACTTTACATGAGCACATCACCTGCTTCTATAGATTTTAAGTCCAAACATGGGTGGATGCCCAAATTCTAACCTAGTTGATAAAAATTAACAATTAAATAAAAAAATAGAGGCAAAATGATGATTTTGCCCCTTACCCACAAATCCTGAAATTCCAATTAAGTCTCTATCATGGCCATGCAACCATCACGATCTTCTAAAGTCCCTTCGAGGTCCGTTCGGGGTCCTTTCGGTCTTTTTTTGACCAAAAGATTATTCTTTTCTTGATCAGCTCGGGAAGACAGTCATTTTGATACCCATTTCGAACCATAGATTGGACTTTTGGGCCGCGATCACGAGATGTGAAATTCACTAGAAACGTGCGATCTTTGATTCAAGATCACACCCGTTTCTCAGTGTTTAGCGACGAACGTGGCTCGATTTGGGGTCCGAACGACTGTTTTCCAAACTTGGTATTTTGGCAAAAATTTGGTTTTCGGTGGCCAGAAATTGCTGCAAATTTATACTGATTATGTGTCGAATCTGACCGTCCATCACATATGAGGTTCGTCTCAGATGAAGCCTCTAATCGTGTGCTCGTAATGGGTCTGTCTTGAGGACAATCTGTGAGGCGGTCGTCATGATGTGGCTGTTCGATTGAGGAGCGCTCTTGCTAGAAAATCTGCAACCTTACCTCGAATCACAATCTTCTCTCTAGTTTTTCTCTTGGCTTTGGCCATGACATGGGTCGTGTCACATATCGAAATGCTCGGGTCAACAAGACGAATATGTTCTCAAAATTTGAGCTTGATCCGACCTAACATAAGAGAGATATGGCCTTCCAAAGTTTAGCCCGAAATCAAAAAACACATTTTCCATTAATGGAAACTGGTTCACTGAGGGTGCACGGTAATAGCGAGAGGCCTACCCGTTTTGGGTAATTTGGCCATAACTTGGTTAAGAAACATCTGATCAAGACGAAACTTTGTCCCTAAGGGTTTTCAGATGTTCCAAATCCAATGGAAGTGGTCCCAAAGTCATTTGATTCTCCGATGATAGGGCTATAGTTATAAGGTTCATTTTTAGGGTACAAGAGGCCGATCTTCCAAAACTGTTTCTTCGTCTACACTACCTTAAACTTGTCTAATCGAGACGAAACTTGGGAGGTGTTCTTAGGACATCTTTAGGCATGATATTGAACCTTCTTGGGCCATTATGAGACTTTTAGAAATTTCACTTCTGAATCAAGATGTATTGACCTACGGCTTCCAACGTCCACGAGCATTTTGGTACCTGCGGACCTCGGTCGCGAACTACTCACTCCTTATTCACACCGGGGATACAAGTGATGGAAAATACCCTCAAACAATTATAATATGAATGAAATTATTTTATTTAATATTTATTGATGGGAAAATAGTTTAAGAATGGGGGATGAAGCTTCTAGTATGTTCCACAATGATGATGGCCCATCTATGAAATGGATGGCTCAAATCTCCCACCCCATAAGTCGACAAAGATCAATGATTCATATTCAATCTCACAAGAAAAGACAAGCTAAAGAAAATCCTAAGAAACTATAATCTTGTCCAAAGCCTATAAAAAGGGATTGTCTCTACCCAAAATCTCTACACCTTATCTCTTACACATAATTCTCATCTCTCGCTCATATCACATTGTTTACGCTCTCATCTGTGTTGATCTCTTGGATGAGATCTGCTCAAATATTTAGCAAAAATTGGTTACTTTTGAATTATGGGTTAAAAAAAATCCTAGATCTATGCAAATCCGATCTTTTTTCTTAGTCCAGTGGTAGTGTCAGCTCCAAATCCGTATTTTGACAAACACAAATACTTCTAAATTTAATTAAATATAATGATGAACTAATTCCCAATAAAATAAATTAAAGAATTAAATAAAAAAAAAATTAAATTAAGCAAAGAAAGCTATACTTACCTCTAGGGACCCGAAACCCAGAGATTCGGACTTGGATCATATCGCTCTTCCAATGTGCACCACCATCTCCTTTTTTTGAATGCCTTTTGCTTGCTAGAATTTGTAGATCTAAGTTTCTTTTATCTAGATCAAGGATTCCTAAGGCATGAGAAAAAGCTGTGAATTTTAGGTAGGGTCTACCTAGGCTTTTCTTGGGATTGACAGATAATTTTTTTAGTTTTTTGAGGGTTTTGGGATCTCCTAAGGTTGAATATGAATTCTGTGATTTTATGTGATTTTTTCGGATTTTTGGGGAATTTTTGTAACTTTTTAGGAATTTTCTAAGGGGTTTTCTTATTTTTGGGTATTTTTTGGGTTATTTTTTTAATTTCTGGATTTTTTATGGAATTTCTTTATTTTTTTGGTCCCCACTTTTGGGTTATGGAGATGGGGTATTTATAGAATTTATTGGTGATTTTTTCTTATTTCTTTGGAATTTTTTCAATATTTTTTTTTTATCTTAAAGCTTTAGCCTTTTCTAATTAAAGAAAACATGTTTACTGCATCATCAGATGCATTAAATGTGTCATCAGCCCATGTATGGGCCTACCAGGCCGAGTTACAGCCTGACCCGCAACTCGACACTTGGGTCTCATAGGGACCAAATTCTCATTTGTAATATCTTGTTATCCATAGGTCCGATTTAGGCAAATCTTGGGCCCTTTGAAAGATCTCGGGCTCAACTTCAATTTGAGATAAGATTTGGATAGTTTTGGGGTAATTAAATAAGGTTTGTATAGTCCTTTAGGACTAGAATCGAGGTTTTTAGGAGTTCCCTTAGCCACAATTTCGAGGACAGTGTTGACAGTTGCCCCTCTTTAGCATTCGCCTAGGGCACAAGGTGAATGGAAAAGAAGTAGACATCTGAGACACGGTGGGAAGGAAAACCCTTTTCAAGAGATCATTCTTTTGAATGATCAGTACCTTATAGGTAGGCGGTACACCGATGGATGCTTCTGATCTATAAGACATCAAACTGACACTACTATCTTTGAGTCATTGCAGTTGAACGACAATCAGGATCTGAAGTGAAAGTCAACTGGAACCGTGCTATCTTTGAGTCGATGACACCCCTTGATGTAGTCACTCCAATGCTACATGAGAAGCTGCCAGTGTAGTCATCATCGACTTTAAACCTCTTTCTTGGGGTTTATTCTCTAAACGAATGGGATTTGATTTAGAAAAAATGATGGGATGACAAAGTTCTGGCTAATTGAACTACTTGTACGCCTTTGATTTTGATTCTTGGGGTCTACAGATGTAGGCTGTTTGGTATAGGAACCTATGGGTTGGTCTCTGTTTTCCTAAAGGTTTGCAAGCATGGCAATCCAGGATTTGGTGGCGCCGGACTCATCATTTCCAAGCCGTCATGAAAATCCATTTTTTAAAAAACATTTTAAAGGTTTTGAAGATAGATTGAATTTTGAAACAGAAACAGAGCTTAAGGCTACGTTTTAACCAAAGAAATTAAGGTTTTTGAAAATTCACGAGACGTATAGGGAAAATTTTGAAGATGGATGAGAAATTTCAAAAAACAAGCTTTGATAAGGAGTTTAGGCTGATGCTACCATGGAGCTCTATCTTCTTCTTCCTTTTTTTTTTCTTCACAAGCTTGTCGAGCCTCTAGTTGGAACTTTCAAGACAAGGAATCACTAAGTACTTCCTCATCTTCCGATCTTGGCTCTTATGTCACAATTCAAGGAAGACTTTTTCTTGTTTTTCCGAACAAACCGGTGTCTTGGATAATATGGGATGTTCCTCAAATTGCTCAGAATATCCTTGGACTTCCAATTTTGTTACTCCACTCCATTATGTTGAAATTCATATAGTCGAGCCTCTTTAGGTTCTACTTGTACTGATGCCTTCCTTTTACTTTCTGATCCCATTCTAACTTGGGAAGAGAATAATTTTAGGAGATTTTGGATAAGAGATGAAAAGATAGAGAAGTTTTATTTTTTTATCACCCCGTTCCTTTCAGGTGTTCAGCCCGGTAGCTTTTTCTCCAACGCTCGGGGCTCCTTTCCGATTTTCAGCTCGGCGGATATTCTCTGCCACTAGGGTCCATTTCGAGTGTTTAGCCCAGTGGCTTTTTTTTTTTCCAACACTCGAGATTCTTTTCTATTTTCATCTCAACGACTGTTTACGCTCCAATCTGCGCCGATCTGCCGGATGAGATCTGCTCAATTCTTAGAAAAACCTGGTAACTTTTAAAAAGGTAGAGAGAGTGGGGTTGTAATGACCCAAAAGTTTTTTGAGTCAGAGAAAGGAAAGGACACACACGGCAAGGAGTGTGAGACAACACCGTTTGGAGAGGGGAGAGTTAGGCAACATCGTGCATGAACAGAGGAAAGAGGTAACGTCGCGCGCACCAAGGGAGGAACGCTGTGTGTGAAATAGACTAATGTCGACTGTTAAGTGAGGGGGTAACGCAGGCTGTGAAGAGAGAGAGTAGTGTCGTGCATGCCTGGGGATGCCGCTGTGCATGCGTGGGCTGTCGTGTGTGATGTGGGCCGTCGGGTGCAGCTATATAGGGTAGTCCAAGGGACTTCCTCTTCTTTTCTCTTATGTTATTCACCTCTTGTCCCTTGCTTGTTGTTTAGTGTGCCTGGAGATTACCACTTGTTCCAAGTATGTGCCATGTGGAGGTCCTTGATGCCATTTGTTGATGCATGCGTGCTGGCCCTTTTATTCACCCCTTCACATCTCTCTCAAGAGGTTGCTCCGTCTCAGCCACCTTTTCCCCCATTGAGAAGCTTTTTCAGAGCCTTTAAGCTCTTGGGAGGACTTGGAGAGGAGTGGAGGTGGGTTGTGCGAAAGCTTGAGAAGCTTGGAGAAGAGTGAGCTGTGTGAAGGATTTGGGATCGTCATTGGAGCACACAAGGTAAGTAGATTATTCTATTATGTCTCCATAGTGTTAAGTATGAAAGTATGAGATTTAAACATGGATTTAAGCATGAATGAAGTATTGAATTATGCGTGAGTTAGGTTTTGAGTATGTATAGAAATTGTGTGAATGAATAGGATTGTATGCATGTTTTGTGTTCTGTTTTCTAGGAAGTGGGTCTTGTTTGTAAGATATTCTATGCACTGTTGCAATTTCTGTTGAGCTTGCAACTTTGTGAGTTGATGCTCTTGTCAGTCTAGTTTAAGCCAGAATTGGTTTCATATGCTTATCTTGTGTAGTTTAGAAATTATGCTTTGATATTTGAAGTATGTTATGGCTGGACTATAAAATTTCAGGGAGAATTGAGGTTCTTGTTACTCTTTGTTGATCAATCAAATGATTTCAGAATTGCCTTAAATTACCACCATTAGAAATAAATCTGAGCCTAATTTGAGTTTTGTGTTTATGAGTAGCTGAAATTATTAATGGTGTGGAAGATATTCTTTGTTTTGTGCTCATATGTTACTGTTAGCAGACTGTGATAATTTCCAAAAACATTGCTCTATTGTATTGAGACCTTACCTAAACTATTAAAGTCCAAATGACACAAAATAACATCCATTTAAAAGATACATGATTATATTGTGATTTTTATGTTTTAAGCTGTTCTAATTCGGTATAATTGTGAAGTTATGATCCAAATTGGGGAGGCATATCACTGTTAGCAGGTTTCACTGAATTTCACCACTTTTACCTCTGCTATCACAAATTTTGACTAACCAAACTGAGTCCGAATTCTCCCAAACCACTGTCATTCGAAAGATTTGTGTGATTACTAAAATTTGCATGTCAAACTCTTTTGAAATTCCCCATAGATTGAGAGTTATACCTAAAATGTGGGGATATGCCACTGTTCATAGTTGCAAGAAATTCCAGCAGTTGTCACTCACTTTGTGACATGCTTTTGACCCATCAAATGTCGTCCAAACATCTTCAAACCACACCGCCATTTTAAATACCCATATTTAAACTTGAAGTTGCATGTTTAAATTGTTTTGAGATTTTTCGTAGGCTGGGAGTTATGCTCCCGATAAGAAGGGTACATCACTGTTATTCTCTACCGAGATTTTCAGCTTTGTGCCAATCATGAGAAATAAATTGTTTATGCAAAAACCCTGCCCAAATGTGTTTTAAATAATTTTTATATAAATCATGAGTAAGTCCATTTCGAAATTGGTTTTAAAACCACATGGGAAATCTCCATGGTTTGATAATGGTGCCCCTTTTCAATGAGAATGCCTTGGTTGTGAATGTAGTGAAATTGTACACTCTCTTAATGAATTGTCCGTTGATAGACCTAAGTGACAAAGCATTGTAATTGGACATTGATAAGCTTAAGTGCTATGTGATAGTTTATAGGATGAATACTACATGATGAAATGTCATAGTGTGATGTGAACAATGCTATGTGACTATGCCATACGTGATACGTGATAAGTGATGAGTGCAATTACTATGCGGTAGTTCCTGGATGAATGTTACATGATGAATGCCATAATTCTAATGTGATAAGTGTTACGAATGCTAATTGTTAAGTGTAAGTGCCACGTGATAGTCCTCTTATGATGGATGTTTTATGCTAAATGGCATATGGTATATGACAGTTGAATATTCTGAATGAGATTTAGTTTGGCATAATGAGACTGGAATTTCCTGTCATAAGGTACTGACTAAGTACGAGTAAATTATTGCTTGACTATTCTGTTGTGATATTGTAATATGGACCACTCCTCAATGGGCCACCCATTGGTAGTGGGTACCATTCTGTTATGATACTGAGATATGGACCACTACGCAATGGGCCACCCATTGGTAGTGGGTACCGTTCTATTTTGATACTGTGATACTGACCACTACGCAATGGGCCACCCATTGGTAGTGGGTATTATTCTGATATGATATGTGATGATAAGCACTACGCAATGGGGTATCCATTGGTAGTGCAACTGAAGTGATAAATTCTGAGAACTCTTTGGCATGCTTTGAGCATATCGCATGACCAAACATTGATATGAGTCTATTGCAGGGTCTGCCTATGTGATTTATGCCAGTGAGGTGCATGCCTTGGGTGTATTTCACTACCCGACTCTGTGAGTTCTATGGAATGAAAATATGCTCTATTATGAAGTGAAAGTATGCTCCATTGTGATAAGAACATATACTGTAAAACATGTTCAGTTATAGATGAATGTAAGATATTGAGAAATGCACAGCTATAATGAAATATTATGATACTCCTAAAGAAAAGGGTTTTTCTGAACTGCTAGTTCATGTGATATCCATTATCTGCACTGTGAATGTGAATGATTATTACAACATTGAACAAATGAGAATTCTGATACTTGAAATGATGTTTGTGATAGATGCATTAATGAGATTTTTGGTTCATATGACATTTACAGTGTGATAGCTTATTATTGAGAAAACAGTTTATTGACACATGAATAGACTCAATGATGATGCATTGTGTCTAGATCTACGTACTAGGCTTTATAGATCATTCCACTATTTCTCCCCTCCTTGTAGATTGTTAGTAGTAGGGTAAGGGCCAGGAGTACGTGTTTTGCAGCTGGAGTTCGAAGTCTTATTCCTTGAAGAAGAAGAACCTAGATCTTGTATGTAATTACACAGTTTAGCCTTGAATTTTGTTTATTGTGGAAATGTGTAATATTCGGCCTTGAAGCCCCAAACTGAAGTGTAATATTTTGGAAGAAATTTTATATAAGTGGATTTTTGGTGTAAGGGATTTTCTATTATTGGATGTTCTTTTTCCCTTTAGAATTATTGTTTTAGTTGTTTCCCGTGGTTTGCTCAGTTTACTGCATTATTAAAGGGTTGAGTCCACTCCAACCTGCATGACGTATGCTTCATCGAGATCATAGACCTGCACTCGGTCACCCACCGTTGAATACGGAATGGGGGTCGGGGGCGAGGTCATTATAGGGGTTGCTTGGATTATGGGTTCAGAAAAATCTCAGATCTATGCAAATTCGATATTTTTTCTGAGTCCATTGGCAGCGCCACCTCCAATCTGTATTTTGACAAAAAACAAATGCTTCTAAATTTAATTAAATATACTGATGAATTAATTTCAATCAAAAGAAAATAAATCAGAGAATTAAATAAAGAAAAAAAAACTAAATCAAGCAAATAAATATATACTTACCTTTAGCGTCTCGAAACCCGGAGTTTCGAGCATGGATCAGGCAGCTCTACCGATGTGCGCTACCATTTCCCTTTTTTGGATATCTTTTGATTGATGGAATTTGGAGATCTAAAGTTCTTTGACCTATTTCGAGGATTCCTAAGGCATGGGGAGAATTTATGAATTTTAGGTAAGGTCTACCTAAGCTTTTCTTGGGATTGACGGATAATTTCCTTAGTTTTCTAAGGGTTTTGGGATCTCCTAACGTTGAATATGAATTATGGGATTTTATGTGATTTTTTAGGATTTTTGGGGAATTTTCCAAATTTTTTAGGAAATTCTCTAAGGGGTTTTCGTATTTTTGGGTATTTTTTAAGTTATTTTTTAAATTTTGAGATTTTCTAAAGGCTTTCTTTCTTTTTTATTTGTCCCTTCTTTTGGGTTATGAAGATGGGGCATTTATAGAATTTTTTTCGTGATTTTTCCTTATTTGTTTTGAATTTTTTCGGATTTTTTTTTATTTATCTTGAAGTTTAGCCTTATCTAATTAAAGAAATCATGTCTACTGCATCATCAGATGCATTTACTACGTTATCAGCCCATGTATGGGCCTTTCGAGCTGAATTACAGCCAGGACCGTGGCACGACCGCTGGGTCTCATAGGGACCAAATTGTCATTTGATATATCATTTTATCCATACGTCCGATTCAGGCGATTCTTAGACCGTTGGAAATCTCTCGAGCTTTGCTTCAAGTTGGAATAGGTAGGGAAATTTTGGAATAATTATATTGGGTCTAGGTTTCTTAGGGTCTACAAGGTTTGTGTGGTCCTTTTGGTTTAGAATCGAGATTTTTAGGAGTTCTTTTAGCCAAATTTCGAGGGGGTTGTCTACAGTTGCCCCTCTTTGGCATTCACCTGGGGCACTAGATGAATGGAAAAGAATTAGATACCTGAGACACAATGGGAAGGAAAACCTTTTTTGATGGATGATTCTATTGAATGATCAGTACCCTTTAGGTAGGCGGTACACTGATGGATGCTTTTGATCTGTAAGGCATCGAACTGACACTGCTATTTTTAAGTCCATGTGATTGAGAAGTTTCTGACATTGAGGATCCGAAGTGACAGTCAACAAGAACCGTACTATCTTTGAGAAGCTAACACTCCTTGTTGTAGTCACTCCAATGCTACCTGGGAAGTTGTCAGTGTAGTCATCTTCGACTTTAGACCTCTTTCTTGGGGACTAATTCTCCAATCGAATGGGATTTTGATTTAGAAGAAATGATGGGATGATGAATTTCTAGCTAATTGAACTTCTTGTTCGCCTTCGATTTTAATTCGTGGGGTCCACAGTTTCAAGCGTTTTGGTATGGGAACCTATGGTTTGATCTCTGTTTTCCTAAGGATTTGCAAGCATGATAATCCAGGATTTGTTGGCAGCAGACACATTATATCGAAGCCCCCATGAAACTCCATCGTTTTTTTTTTTAAACATTTTAGAAGGTTTTGAAGCTAGATTGGATTTTGAAACTGAAACAGAGTTTCGGGCTACGTTTTAACCAAAGAAATTCAGGTTTTTGAAAATTCATGAAACACATAGGGAAAATTTTGATTATTGATGAGAAATTTTGAAAAACAAGTTTTGATAAGCAGTTTAATCTCATGCTACCATGGAGCTCTCTCTTCTTCTTCCTTTTTTTTTTTTTCATGAGCTTGTCAAGCCTCTACTTGGGACTTTCAAGATGTGGAATCACTAAGTACTTCCTCATCTTCCAATCTTTGCTCTTATATCACCATTCAAGGAAGGCCTTTTCTTGTTTTTCCTAGCAAACCGGTATCTTGGATAATATGGGATATTCCTCAAAGTGCTTAGAATATCTTTGGACATCCAATTTTGTTCTTCCACTACCACTCTTTTGAAGTTTAGATAGTCGAGCCTCTTCAGGATTTCTTGAACTGATGCTTTCCTTTGCATTTTTACGTCATTCTAACTTGAGAAGAGAAGAATTTTTGGAGATTTTTGGAGAAGATACAAAAATATAGAGAAGTTCAATTTTTCTGTCCCCCAGGTGTCCCTTTTGGGTGTTCAGCTCGGTAGCCTTTTTTCCAATGCTTGGGGTTCCTTTCAGATTTTTAGTCCAGTGGATTTCTTTTTCTTTGCTCTCTCTCTGCCCCTAGGGTCCCTTTCAAGTGCTCAGCCCAGTGGCTTTTTTTCCAACGCTTGAGATTCTTTTCGATTTTCATCTCGACAGTTTTTTTTTTTTTGAGAGAAGAGTTGGTGGCATTTTTTTTTCTTCTTGTAGCACTTCGTCTTTAAAAAAAAAAGATAAGAATTCGATCATCCTTCTTTCTTCCAAGTGGCAGGGAGGTCCTAGTCTTGGTTATCCTTAGATATTCCTTGCCTCTAGTTGATATCTGATACTTCCTTGACAAAGGTTGTCGAATCTTGATAGAATATTTCCTCCTTGAACTGCTTCACTCGAGCTTTGATTTTCAGACTCGGAGTCACTCTGAGCTTCCTAATCCTTCAATCTCTTGTTTGGTTGGCTAAGCTCATTTTCTTCCCTTTTTTCTTTTTCTTCTTTTTAAACTCCTTAGGTTCTTAATACCATGGAGTAGGATGCCTAAGCAGATATGGATGCCCCACTTGGATTATTTGAAAGGGAGGAGTAAATGATCATCCCACACCTCTTCGGTGATCCTTTTCAGTTGCAACTTCATGTTGCTCTTAAGGAGTATATCGCCTCGAGGCATGTTGGGAGTTGTTAGTTAAGGCGTGGGCCCCACCGGTTGCCCCTGCTTTATTTTCATCATCAAGTGAAGTTACCTTAGTGGTTTGATGAGGTTGCCCGTGTTTACGATAAAAATCAGACAAATCTTCCGATGAAGATCTCTTGGATCTTGAAACCTTAAACTGATGAAAAAGATGTGGTAGAGAAAGTGGGACAAATCGAATTTAGATCTGAGACCAGATCTGCTCGAAAATTAGTAGATCCACTCTCAGATTTGTGGCAGAGTCAGCATGATCCAAAACATCAAAACACGATTATAAAGCAATGAACAGATCAAAATGATAAAAATAAGATCAAAGCAGTAAGTAGAAGAAAGAAAGGAGAAGAAGAAAATACAAAACCGGGCCGGATAGCTTTGGACTCTCGAGCCTTCGAGGGCTCGCCCGTATCAGAACTAGCGTCCTCTTTGTCTCTCTAATTTGAATGTTGACCAGCAAGTCTCTGGTGTAAAAGGGTTGTTGTCTCTTGCAGATGGTTTTAGAAATAGGGTTGTTGTGCCTTAGGTTTAGGTTTTTCAGGCTTAGAGTTAGGGTTTTTCTCAGCTAACTCTTTTCTCTTGAAGAGGCTCTTCTTATGTGCCTCTATGACCATAAAAATTAGGTTTATAAAGCTGAATGATCTGTTGGGAAGGGCATCTTTCCATAACCAACAAGTCCTCTAGCCAAAAATTCCAATTTTAAGAAGCCGGATCTGAGCAAACCAGTGGTATAGCCCGGGCGACACACGTAGTGTCGCCCAAATAAAAATGGCAAAAATCTCATAAAAAGGTAAGAAAATCACTCTCGAAAGGAAATTCCATTTTGGGCAAAAAAAGGCTGGGAGGCACCAGTGGTGTCGCTCGAGTGACAGTGATAGTGTCACTCAAGTCTAGGTGACACCACTCAGTCGCCGATTCTAGGGTGGGCGACACTGCTAGTGTCACCCAATTCAAATTTTGTCCAAATTGAAATATGTGACTTCAGGTGTGTTCCTTGGCCTCTTGTGAAGCTCTTAGAGAAAATTTGGATCAGGATTTTTTTTACTATTTTTAATTATTGTTTTGGTAAAACAGGGTGTCTATAGGATTCTAGGTCAAAAAAGGGTTTCTACAGGGTTCAGGGGAGGTAGATTGGTTCTAGGTCACAGGGTCGGCTATGTGAACTATGGATTTGAGTTTACTAAGATAATGTGGTCCTAAGGGTTCAAGAAATCACAAAATTTGCCAGATTTAAAATGGGGTGTTTACAGTTGCCCCCCCTTTGGCACACCCTATCCTTCGTGGGACTTGAGAGTTGCAAAGAAGTAGACACTTTGGCGTTCCCTGTCCTTCGAGGGGCAGGTGAACTTCAAAGATAATAAAAATATTTTAAATCTCTTCCTGACATCACGTGGTCAGAGGACACACCAACTAATCCCTCCAAGTCATTTCGCTCACCGAGCTCACCCACCTAGGGCATTTTCCCTCTTAGGGTTTTTGGTGTGAGATGTTGGTGAGTTACACAAGCTTGAAACTCGAGTTGGATTTTTTGGCCATGCCACTTAAATTTAGGGGTTTCATAGTTTAAAAATTTTAACCTTGGCATCTTCTTTGATTTCCTAAGGCTGTCTATAGGAAAAGGCTTTCTGCTGGAAGAGACTTGTCTGGCCGATTCTAAAGAGAGAGACAAGGCAGCAACGGGGTAATCGTGGCAACGCGGTAATCATCATATACAGGTGGCCAAGCAGCTCCTTTCTTTTAGAAGATGTCTTAGAGATTTTGAAAATAGGGGGATATGTGAAATAGAACTCGGAGCAAGGACAGGTTACGATTTTAACAAAGAACTTAAAGTTTTTGAAAACACAAGACATATGGTGAAAATTTTTTAAAAGAGAAAGATATTTTGAAAAACAAGGTTGGTTAGCAGTTTTAACTCCTACAACCATGGAGCCCTCTAAGCAATTTAGGGTCATGTAGCGATAAACCATACACCCGACCCTTTTACGCCATACGAGGATAGACCGAGTACACCGGACCCTTTTATATCATACAAGGATAGACAGAATACACCCAACCTTTTACATCATGCGGGGATAGACGTAATACACCTGACCTTTTACGCCATACAGGGATAAACGGAATACACTTAACCTTTCATGTCATACAGGGTTAGACGTTACCTGCCTCGGCTCTTTTACGTCACACGAGTTTGACGTTGAACTGGGTACACCACACCTTTTACATCATACGGGGATAGAATAATATTGGATTGGACTTTGGTTTGCATTTTAGACTCATGCCACCGAGCAGCATTTTCTTTTTATTTTATTTTTTGAAATTATTTTGGAAAATCTTTTTGAAAATCAATTAAAATGTTTGAAAAAAAGTCGTAAAAACTCATGATAGAACCAAATATGATCCCAAGAAGACCTCAAAAATGAGCGAGGGATTTTTTGAAAAAAATGTTTTGGGCGACACTAGTGGTGTTGCCCGGGCGGCACTGGTAGTGTCACCTGGGCGGCACTGGTAGTTTCGCCCTCACAAGCTGGGCGAATCGGTTACTGTCGTCCCCCAAAAAAAAATTTTTTATGAAGTGTTTAGGGGTGGGCGACATGCATAATGTCGCGCAAGAATTTTTTATTTTTTTTATTTGTTTTTTTGGGGAATTAAAAAAAAGGATTTTTGCAAAAAAAAAATTTGGGCGACACCAGTGGTGCCACCCCCATAGGCTGGGCGACACTAGGCGTGTGTCCCACATAATTTTGTTTATTTATTTATTTTTATTTTTTATTTTATGTCCAACGATGGGAATTGGAAAAAAAGGCTTTTCCAAAGGAGACACCAATGGTGTCGCCCAAGCGTCACGAGCAGTGTCGCCCTCACAGGCTAGGCGACACTAGATGTGTCCCCATACAAAAAAAAAAAAACTATTTGGAAATGCTAAGAAGACAGGGGCCTTTTTTTCAAAATTTTTGTGGGAGACACTATTGGTGCGGCTGGTGGTGTCGCCCAGCCTGGGTATGGAATTGAGCAAAGCCAGGAGTGTCGCCCAGACCACCGACCTCCAAACATGAATTGTTTTTGTTTCGGAAGGTCTTAGGGTCACCTAAACCTTCTGTTGGTCGAACTGGAAACCTGTAGGACAAGTTTTAGATGGGATTTCTTATTTTTCCATAAAGTCCACCTCCTTCCCCTTCTTCTCTCATCTTTCAATCTCTTCTTTCTTCTTCCCATATTTATCTTCTTCTTTCTTCATAATCTTCCCTCTGATCTTTTTGGTTTTTCTTGCTATAACCCTTAGGCTTTCATGGCTCCTAGGAAGGACAATGCGATTTCCAAGGGCAAAGGGGAGGTTTATGAGCGGGCTAATAATGGAGGAGATGAGGAGGCCCTTCCTTTGTTTCCTAGGGTTAGGCACTTCTCTGAAGGTCTGCCCTCCCATATCTCTCAGGGCCTTCGATCGGGTGAAGTTACTTAACGTGTCAATGGCTTTCTTGTCATCGGGCCCTGGTTCAGAGATTGGTTTCTTTCCGCTCAGCAATGGCACAAGCTGATGGCCTTTCTGGCTTCAGTTTTGATGATGGGCATCTTGAACATGGCCTCTTATCATGTGAACTTCCCACTCCTCGAGGCTCTTGCTGAGAGGTTCAACTATCAGACAAACACCATCTTCCTTCCTACGGGTGAGACAATGCCAACTTTGGAGGAAATTGCTAAGGTTTCTGGCTTGAGCTTGGCCGTGATTTTGTATCAACCTTCTACTGCAACCGACAATCATTCCATCATGGTGCATGGCTATTGGGGGCTGCTTAGTCTTCACACAGTCAGTGGGTCAATATGGAGTTGCTGGTACAGAATCGAGAGCGATCTCGGGCCACCGAACAGATCCGTATTTTCCTTTTTGTGTTGTTGGGCTCCGTTCTTTTTCCAAGTGGTCTTAAGATGGTTCGTAATTCTCTTGTTCCTTTAGGCCATGCCTTCTGGGAGCGAGTGGGTTACACCATTGTTCCGCCCGTGTTGGCGGGCATTTACCGGGGTCTTCATGATCGTGTCACCTGAGGCAACCGATTTATTGAGGGCAGTATCCTGATTTTGCAGGTATAGTTTAATACTCATTTTTGCTTTATTTTTTCCCCTGTAACTCAGCTTTTCTTTTGGTTTTTGTCAATGGATTCCAATGTTTGACATAGGAAGTCACTGGAAAAGGCCCAGACTGAACCAGGAGGGTCTGAGTTGGGTGACACTGGTGGTGTCACCCGGGTGACACTGTTAGTGTTGCCCACATAGGCTGGGCAACACCACTAGTGTCGCCCTAGTCATCTTACCCCAGATAGTTCCAGGGTTCTAGGCTTTTGATTTGTGACCTGTTGGGGTGATTTTAGCTCCTGCTTTCTGCAGAGTTGGGCCTATGAACACATTGTCATTGTCTGTCCTCCTCGATCCACAACAGTTGTGTTTGCCGCTCTGGGTTTGGCATATGTCAATGATACCACCCGACCTCGAGATGTCAATTATTATCAGCGGGCTTTGAACGAGTTGTCGTCCTTGGATTGGATGATAATGGGTCTTGAGAATGTGCCCTTGTTTTTGCCTACTATGGAACATTCATGTCTTATTTTTGCAGGGCAGTACTTCACAGAGGGGTATTTCCCTCAAAGGGTGCTTCGCTAGTTTCGCCATATTCAACATTATACTTCTCTTAGGGAAGCGATCGATCGTCACCCTATCTTTACGCTTCGATGACACTCCTCCACGCTGCTTGTTAAGGAAGGTTTGTCATGGAAGGGGAAGAAGTCTTCTTCCAGTGAGGGGTTAATAAAGCAAGATAAGCCCACGACCACTTCCAACTATGATTCTTGGTGGGAACATGCCTGCCCTCTTCCGCTACGTCCCAAGGCGTAGAGACTTCATGATGAATCTTCTGCCCTTGCTTGGGATCTCGTGTCTTCTCGGGAAGATGATGCCTCTTCTTCAAACAAGCTGGTTAAATAGAATGAGGATGTTTCTGACATCAGTTTGAAAGATGTTGAAGTTGAATTGGCTCGATGGGTGGCTCTCGTGGCTGAACTCAAAGAGAAGGATGTTAATCCGAAGCCGAAGACTGAATAGCCAAAGCATTTTTCTTTTTTTTTTCCTTGACATGAATAAGTTGATCTTGTCATCATTCTCATTTTCAGTACTTTCATTTTATTGAAGTCCGTTGGGACAATAGGAATTTTGGTCATAGGGCCAAGTTTGATGGCGTGAACGCCTGTAATAAGCCCATTTCAATGGATGAATAAATTCAGAGTTTTGAGATACCTAAAATTTTGTTTCCATTTTGATTGATCTTATGGGATAGTGAAATCCCCTCTTTTTTTTCTTTTTTTTTATTGCCCCTGATGGGGGGTCCATGTTCAACTTGCCCATGTTGGGGGGACTCTTGCTCATCAGTAAGTGTGTGATTTTATTCACCAAAGCATAGTGGAACACTTTCTTTGAACACACTTTTCAAACTGAATTCCCACACATTTAGTCCCCAAGTTGTAGGATTTTTGTCTCGAATTTTCGGCTATTGGGTCATCTTACACACACTTGGGGATGAGCTTGCATCATTTTGCCTCAGTGATCCAGTCGAGAGAAAAACGCTACTAGACTAGCCAATTTCATCATTGGCAAGGTTCACCCATCTCTGATATGTGGTAGTTGATAGTTATACTCATACAACCATGGAGTGCTTGGCTAGTTTCAAGCCTTCATAATAGGCATAGGAAGTTAGCTTTGAGAACGAGGCCAGATCGACTAACAGTTTAGCCTCTTGTAGTGATGAAGGAAGTCCTTTCTAAAAGGGTTTTGGAAATGGATGGTTTTAACAATTAAATTGAAAAAGCATTTTCAAAAGGGATGGGCCTTATAGTTTTGCCACATGTGGCCCCTTTGATGGTCATTTTCTTTATGTTTTTCTCAAAGATGATGAAAGGATTTCCTTGTGTGATCGTGAGAACTCAAAAGTCTCAAAGTTCTCCTTTTACCTTTGGAGCTTTGGTCCTGTACTTTGCTGGTCCATGAAGAGTTCTTTGGATTCTTGCCGGGCTTCCATCTTGGAGAAGTCTCGACGCTCTTTCAGGGTTTGTCGAAGTCACTTCAGTTTTCCATTCATGTCGCCCTTCCACATCTTTCTGAGTTGGCTCTATTGGGAACCTGCAGGGTTTAAGAGGAGTCTTCATCCTCAGGGACTGCTTGTGTGGTGTTGTTGAAACTTCCAAGTATTTGTTTGCACTTGAGTGTTTTGAATCGAAAGCTCCTTCTTGGAAATTTTTTTATTCTCTTTGTTTTTTACCTGTGATGCCTCTTCAGGTTTTCACCACGTCCATGTTTTTATTTTTTCTTTTATTTGTTTTCCTTGTGATTCCTTTTCAAGTTTTCACCATGATTTTGAGCCCGTTCCGGGTAATGTTTTCTGAGATACATCGCATTAATGGGATTGTTGAGTTCGTACCCCTCCTGATTTTTATCTTGTAAGAAATACCTGCGTGCACTCGGGTAACCACGAATGGCCCCTACTAATTGGGTTTGAACTTGCCTAAAGGGTGTGGATTTTCAAGAGTGTGAAAAATTTTCTTGAGTACCATGTTCCCTTCTCTGAACTGTCGAGGAACTTTTCTTTGGTATGCCCTCTTGATTCTACGTTGGTAAGAAACGATATTTTTTGTTGCTCGTAGTCGTCTTTCATCCAAGGTAATGAGGGCAGTGATTCGTGCTTCGATCTTTGGTTCCTCATTTGAATTTTTGTGAATAAGCACTCGAAAAGATGGTATCTCAATTTCAATGGGTTGCACTACTTCCACACCATACACTAATGAGTATGGGGTGATGCTAGTAGGAGTCTTCTCAGATGTTTGGTAGGCCCATAGCGCGTCATTTAGCTTTTCATGCCAATCTCTGCCACCTTCTATTATTCTATCTATAACCTTGAGAAGTCCTTTGTTCGTGGCCTCTGCTTGTCCATTTCCTTGAGGGTAGTAAGATGTGGAGAATTTTTGCGTTATCCTGAACTTTTTGCATACCTTAGTGACCTTTTCATTTTTGAAGTTGGATCCATTGTCAATAATGATTTACTCAGGAACACCGAATCTGCATATAATGTTGTTCTCTATGAAACAAGCAACATGTTGTCCCTCAATTTTGAAAAAATGATGCGGCCTCTACCCATTTTGTGAAGTACTCTGTAGCCGTTAATATAAAATAGTGGCCGTTTGAGGCTTTTTGTGAGATCATTTTGATGATATCAAGACCCCACATGGCAAAGGGCCATACGGTCGGTGTTGAGTTGAGTGGTATGGACGGTGCATGGATGAGGTCTCCATAAAGTTGACATTTTGGACATCTCTTAACGAACTTCCAACAATCTTCGGCCTTGGTGGTCCAGTAATAGCCTTGGGGCCTGATCTTGGAACCATGGTTTTGCCTTAATTAGCGCATCTGAAGCCACGAGAGACACTTCCCCATCATTCTCATTCTCTTGCTCTATTTTTTCGATCCTTGGTGGGGAAGGGTCATGTTTGTTCTTGATGTATAATGGCAGCATGGTGATTTCTAAAGGAATATCAACCATTGAAGCAAGGGTCTCAAGGGTGTCGGTGAACCGATTATTTTCCGTAGTTACATGCTAAAAGGTGATTTATTAAAATATGGGATATTCTTTTCCACCTTTTCTTGATAGGGTATGAGCTTTTCTTCTTTCACCTTCCAAATCCCTTGAACTTGGTTTATGACGCGTAAGGAGTCACCAATCATTAGTGTTTGCTGGATTTTCATTTCCATAGCATTCTCGAACCCGGCTATAAAGGCTTCATATTTAGCAACGTTATTGGTATGTGGGAAATTCAATATGATAGCTGTTGGCATTAAAATCTTCTTGTGTGAGCACAGTATGACTCCCATGTCTGACCCATATTTGTTCCTTGCATCGTCGAAGTATAGCTCCCAAATTGAGTCCTCAATTGTGAAGAGGTCCTCATCAGGGAGATCCGTATTAATGGGAGTGTTATCTTGCAGTGCATGTTTAGCTAAATGGTCAGCAATGGCTTGTCCTTTGACTAATTTATGAGTGACATAGTCGATTTCAAACTCGCTCAATAGCACTCTCATTTTGCTAAATGTCTGTTGAGGACTGGTCTCTCGAATAGGTACTGGAGTGGGTTTTTGAGATGAGCTAGACTGTATGAGATAAGACATAGTTTCTTAATTTCTGCATGGCCCACACAAGTGTTAAGCAATGCTTCTCTACATCCGTGTATCTTGTCTCATAGTCGACCATGGTTTTGCTGATGTAGTATATCGCTTGTTCTTTTCCATGGTCGTCGTATTGTCCGAGCATTGCCCCCATGGTCTCTTTCACATATATGTATAGGAATATGGGTTTGTCTGGACTAGGAGGACTAAGGATGGGAGGTTTGATGAGGTACTCCTTGATTTGATCGAACGCTTCTTGGCATTCATTATCCCATATGAATGGGGTATCCTTCTTAAGGAGCCTATTGAATGGTGCACACTTGTCTGCTAGTTGTGAAATAAAACACCTTATGGCTTGTATGCGACCTTGAAGCCCACGAATTTCTCTGATGTTCCGAGGAGGGGGCATTTAAGTGATCGCTCGTATTTTAGACAGGTCCACCTCAGTGCCCCTTTGGCTCACTATAAAGCCTAGTAATTTGTCGGATTCAACTCCAAAGGCACATTTATGTGGATTGAGTTTGAATTGATGTTTTCGAAGTCTTTCGAAAATGGTTCTCAAGTTGGTGAGATGATCAGACCTGGTTTTCGACTTGACTAGACTGTCGTCGACTTGGTCTTCCATGATCGTGTGCATTAAGTCATGGAAGATGCTAGTCATTGCCTGTTGATAAGTTTCCCCTACATTTTTTAGGCCAAAGGGCATGACATAGTAGCAGTAAGTTCCCCATTGCGTTATGAATGAAGTCTTGGTCTGGTCTTCTTCTACCATGAGGATCTGGTGTAACCTGAGAAGCCATCCATGAATGACAACATCTCGTGCCCCGCAATGTTGTTGACCAAGGCATCTATGTTTGGTAAGGGAAAATTGTCCTTTGGGCATGCCTTGTTGAGGTCTTAGTAGTCGACACACACTCAGATCCTCCCTCTTACTTGGGTACGACCACTATGTTGGCCGACCATTCTAAATAATCGACAGGGGTAATGAACTTCGCCTTGAGCAGTTTGTTGATTTCTTCCTTAATTTTGAGCTAAAAATGGGTCTTTTGACGTTGGAGTTTCTGCCTTACATGATTTGCTCCTTCGTTGAATATTAGGTGATGTTATACTAATGTGGGATCTAACCCTGGCATATCATCGTATGACCAGGCGAAGACATCACGATATTCCTTGAGAATGGAAATCATATTTCCCGCTCCTCAAGAGATAGGGTGGTTCCAATCTTGGTCATCCTTGTGTCCTTCTCTGTTCCTAGGTTTATGTCGATCGTCACTTCGAAGATAGTCGTTGGGTCACCATCGAACATCTTCTTGAATTCCTCAACATGGGAAGTGAGTTCCTTAGGTTGAGATATTTCTTCAGACTCTTGGCTCTCTTGATCTTCGTCTTTGTCGTCCAATTCGTCATCTTGGGTATTGTGCACCATTATTGGGCTATCTTTAGTATTCACCATTTTTGAAGATTCTTTTTCATTATTATCAGTCTTATCATGTTTTGAATTTTCAACGGATTTTGAAATAACACAAGAGGTGTCCTTTATGGGACTAGCAAGAGAAATGTTGGGGACTGGACACAAGGGTAGTTAGATGGCCACCCTGCACCGATCCGTTTTTGGCACCAAGACTTGAACACTAGTATGCTTTCAGCGATTCTTGAGAGAGGGGAGTGATTGACCAGTTCGTTCCTGGGTTTGTTTCGGTGGATGAACACGCCTGGATGTGTTAAAGCCAATTGTGCATACCTTCAACTCTAGGTCAGCAAAAAGGTCTTCAATTCCCAGTTCTTATGTGTGCTGAGATGTGGAAGAAGAATTATTCCCTGTTGGGGATTCAAGGATCACCTTAGACCATTTTGAACGACGAGCATCAAGAGGATCAAGGCTTTGAATGCCTCCAGAGACAAAGCTCGGATAACTTGAAGGCTTCATCCGGCTTTGAAATAGGGTGAGAGAACACTCGAGACCTCTTCGATCCCCATTTTCAGTTTTGACTTAGAGTGATTCAGAAATTGCCTCCGTTATGCCTTGCCCTTGATTCCCCAAGCCTTGGCTTGGTTGGAAGCCTTAGGAGAAAAGCATGTGCCAAGCTTTGAGGGACCCAAAACCGTACCGATGTTAATATTGGATGATGTCCTCCATTGATGCGAAAGTTTCCAAAATTTGAGGAACAGGGTCGCCGGCCTCTAGGTGTAAGGTGGCACAATCAGCTTGCTCGAAGGAAGCGAGTGGGGTTTCTCTAAGCTCAACCCCTACGGCTAGCTTCCCATTATGTATACTAGAATTGAGAAAAGCAGGGGGTTCAGCACAATACCTTCGCGACGCCTTTTTTAATTCAAAATTTGAGGCATTGATGGAGCGTAGAGGCTACAACGAGGTTTTCATGCAGCCACGGTCTTCCTAGTAGCATGTTGAATGAAGGTTTCATGTTCAAGACATAAAACATTATCACTTGGACGATGGAGCCGATCTTGAGTGTGAGAGGCAATATTCCTTTAGTTTGTCTCTTGGTCCCGTTGTATGCGACGATAATTAGTTGACATGGCTCGAAGTCATTAGGGCTTCTGCCTATCTGCTTCACTGTTTTCATAGGGAGTATGTTTAGAGATGCCCCATTATCAACAAGCACTCTTTGTATCTCATATCCTTGCATGAAAACGGTGATGTGCAGAGGTTGGACATGAAAGCAATTGAAGCTGGTTGGGATGTCATCATCCTTGAACACGATTAGTGTTGGTGCCATCAGTTAGTTGATCATTTTGTACAACTCATCCAATTGTGTGTTGCTTGGGATGTGTGTCTTGGCAAAGGGCTTTTCAATTTGGGCTCTGTGTGCTGGTGAATTGTCAAGCAGCACCAAGATCGAGATTTGAGCCTGGATCTTCCCGAGATGAGCCGGTAGATCATAGGTGGTTACGGATCCTTGAATTTCTTTATTTGGTTTGTGATCTGCGACCCCTGTTGGTTGTCTGGCTTTTGAGGTGTTTCCCATTCTTTCATTAAGAGTATCAACCATCAATTGAATGGGTTTGAAGACTCAGCCTCTTCAGGTTAGGGATTCAACCTCGCCAGCTTGAAGCTCGGCAGGGTCAGCCTTATCCAGAGTAATGGGAGACTTTGGGGTGTTGGCCCCTTATTTGGAAGATGATCCCTTTTTGTTGATCTTGACCATATCATTCTCTAGTGTGTCATATTTGTCATATCGATCCCACTTAGGTGGATCATCGAAGGTTTGAGGTGAAAGGTTTCC
The DNA here is from genome assembly GCF_000471905.2 of Amborella trichopoda. Next base: position 1,895,091 of record NW_006499819.1, on the reverse strand, counting down.
TCTTAGAAGGCTCAAAAGATCTTCTTCAGACTCTTGAAAGTGATGATCACAAGAAAAAATGAATTGACTAGGATCATCTTCTTCGTCTCCACTCTCAACCATGTGAATGACGATGTTCTCTTTTGAGTTGTCTTGAGCTCCCGGCTTTTCAGTCGTTGTGACCATAGTTTTAGGGAGAGGATTCGTGAAGATACCCATCTTTTGATTAGGTTCTTCGACAGTTTGATTTCTAGGTGCGACAGTGATGTCACCCCAATTGATTAACCATTGAATCACCCCTTTCAAATACAAGAAATTTTGGGTATTATGAGCATGGTTTTGATACCATTTGCACCACTTGCTCTTATCCGTGACTTGAAATGGTGGTTCAGATGGTGGGGGGAGATAAACCATATTTCTAGCCAGGAGTAATTCTAGCACCTTTTATAATGGGTTTTTGAGAGGGGTGAAATTATCATCTCGCCGTTGGTTATTAGTTTTTAGCGTTGGCTCTAGGCAAACCCCTTCGGTTTTGGTTCTGATTGTTGCATTGAGCAGCTGAACCTTGAGCCAGTTCGTTAACGACAGTCTCATTAACTTGATTGGAAGCATTCCCCTTATTATTGTTTTGTTCTTATTTTAGGGAGTTGTTATCGGTTTATTGTCGGGCCTGGTGCTAAGGGGTGTCCCTCTGACCCTCTCATGTCGTGCCAAGCACTCAATCATGGAGTCGAAGGAGTGGAGGATAAGACCTTGGCTGAAGAAGGTCCTGTATTCAGGAGCAATGGAAATTTTGGCAAGGTCCGCAAGTGGACATTCTATGACCCGCATCACCGCCTCGTGGAATTGATTGATGAAATACTTGAAGGATTCTCCTGGGTTTTGTTTCGTTACACTGAGCTCGCCCAGGGAGAGAGGTCTTGGTGTCGACCCGTGGTAGTGAGAGACGTTAGGTTGAACATTTCGTTTAGAGTGATGTGTGGTCGAGCAGACATTGTTCTCCGATGTCAGTTCAAGGCCTCGCCGGTCATGTTTACGAAAATATGGCCTTCTGCTGGTTAGGCATGTCTCGCAATGCTCGAACTGAGAGGAGGTACGCATTAACGTGAGTATCTGGATCGCTCTTTCCATTGAACTTGTTTCTAAATTCTGGGACGACAAATGCTAGGGGAAGGTCTTCCATGCCTCCAAGGATCTCATGAACATAGGCCTTCAGGGGTAGGATTTCATGCATGCCCATTCTTATATGCATATCCTGCATTGCTTTTACGGTTCCTTCTTATTGTGTATTTGGCATGATAGTAGGCCCACTGGTCGGTGTGTTCCCAAGCACAGACTGATGAGTCGAGACTTGGGGTACATGTTGACTTGCATGGGCCTAAGTTTGATGAGCCGCAGTCACCGAGGAAGTTTGATACATTTGTGCCTGAAGGGAATACTGACCCATAGGTGTCACCACCGGTTACGAAAATCGTACGGTTTGTTTGACTGGATGAACTAGAGGGACCAATTGAAGAATCGGTTGACTCGGTTGTGCTAGGGGTTGAACTATGCTACTGAGTTAGTTTGGGATCGACCCATAAGCTTGGGCATGAATAGTGTAACCTAGGTCAACTAGACTTTTAAGGGCAGCTTGGACGCCCATTTTGCCTAAGGGTCAGTCTAGATTGACACCTCTGCTTTGTACAGTGTTCAGGACATCATAAGTTGTAATATGGCAGCTCGAGGTTGGGAAAGATCCCCTAGAACTAGGTGGGTCTTGGTTTGAGTTATGGGAATTGGCATTTGATATTGCACAAATATCTTCCCTCACTCGACTCCTCTGCATGAACATCTGCCCTCACTCGACTCCTACTTTGGTTGCCTAAAAGCCCCTGTAGGACGACACCTGGTCGGATCCCTTGACTATTCATGGTTCTTAGGGTGGAGCCGACTTTACGGACCACACGGATCTCAGGATTAGAAGTGAATCCTTGGGAATCTGCCTCTAATTGAAGACCTGGGCATTGGATAATGGATTGACCTGAGTTTTATCGATAATCTCAACGGATCGCGGCATACTGGTCTCTAGGTTTGGGCAGGTTAGGCTTAAAGGCGGTCGTGGAGAGATCATTATAGTCGCCTTGAGTGTCTGACATGGTGATTGCTTTTGATGGGGTTTTAGAGTCTAGACTTAGGTAAGAGCTAGACTAGACGACTTAAGGCTGACCTAGTTGGACTTTAGGGGCAAAACATTAAGTGAGACCGAGGCTAAGTCTAAACTGGAATCTAGACTTGCTAGACTCAAAGGGTTTTAGTTTAGACCTTGAACTAGGGTAAGCCTATTCTAGCTCTAGAGGCAACTCTAAGCTTAGGCCTATGTTAGAACCTAAATTAAGATCTAGACTAGATGGGTACGAGTCTCGGGTCGGACCAAGAGTGGACCTGGGTTCGGACCTGGGAGTGAGCCTAGTTTGGACCTAGATTGATCTGGGTGCAAGCCTAGGCTTGGACCTAGAGGGATGAAGATCAGACCAGGTGTGGAACCGAACTAGATCAAGGTTGAGCTAGGCACGAGCCCTAGACTCGGACCAAAAGAGGGCCTAGGTTCGGACCTGGGTGTGAACCTGGTTTGGACCTGAGCTAGGCTGGGTATAGGCTTGAACTTGAACCTAGGAAGTTTGGATGATCGTACCAGATATGGACCCGAAGTGGATCAAGGCTGAGCTAAGAACGAGCCTTCGGCTCCAACTGAGAGGGGGCCCAATTTCGAACCAAGGCGAAACCTGGTTTGGACTTGGGCTAAGCTGAGTATAAGCCTAAACTTGGACCTAGAGAGTTTTGATGATCTGACCAGGTGTGGACCTGGCGTGGATCAAAGGTGAGCTAGGAACGAGCCTTCGGCTGGGACCAAGAAGGGGCCTAAGTTCTGACCAAGGTGAAACCTTGTTCAAACCTGGGCTAAGTAGGGTGCAAGCCTGGACTTAGACCTAGAGGGTTCAGCTTGGACCAAAAGTCGGTTCGGACTGAGATCTAAGATTAACCAACATAAATAAGCAAGCACAGCACATGAAAACATTTGACCTAGATTATAGGTAGGCTTGGCTTGAGAGTGGGTTCCTAATTATTAAAATGTGACTAAGCTGATATAAGTCCCCACATAGGTCGTTACCTCCTGTC